>CBVK0101479851.1:0-18218 GCA_900067695.1 Picea abies | reverse complement strand
GAGAGAGAGCATAAAACTTTCCCTCTATTCAAAATAGGAATAACCTTAGAATATGAAAATTTAGCATATATGTATATGTAGGTTATCATTTTACCAAGTCTTATGGAATAAGACGTATGATAACCTCAAAAAATATTGTCAATTATGGATTTTCTAAACTCACAATTAGTATAGAATAAATATAACTTAGATGGAGAGAAGTTATGGAGGAAGGTAAGTCAAATAGATTGTTATAGTTGAATAAATGATATAATAGTTTTTTTATTTTAGTTTTGGAATTTAAGGTCTGTGACGTAATGGTATCAGAGTTGTAGGTTACAACACTTGGCCTTTTTATGGGGTTTATCACAACAAACATCTAACTTGTAAAATTGTCTTTATTTTCTTCTTACCTCTAGGAAGAAAAATAAATTGATTTTGCAGGAAAATGACAGAAGTACTTGAGGCTCAAGGAGAATAACATCATCAAGAGAATCTTGGACAAGGGAATGTAGGTAATGGACATCTCTGGGTGGATCTGAATAATGAGAGACATTCAAAAATTATAAAGACAGTAACAGATCGGAGAGAAGAACTAAAAATAGTAAGAGAATATAACAAAAGGATTCTAAAGACTCAAGAGGAACTAAATGCAATTTTGCTAGAGAAATTATGCAATCAAAATGCTGAAAAAATAAGGGACATAATTATAAAAATTCTAAAATATCCCAACCAAAGAAGAAAGCAAGAAAATTGGAGTATCCTGAATCTGAAATAGAGTCAGTATACAAGGATACGGAAGACGCAAAAATATCTATCAAAATTCATTTTAGTCCAAAACATAGAACCAAAAATAAACCTAAGCAACATGATGAAGTCATGGGAGAATTTAAGAAGATTAAATCACCAACCTTCTATGGGTAAGTGGGGACTAGTGAAGAGGCAAAAGCCTGGCTCTCTGGTATACAAAAATATTTTCAAATATACAATTAGTCAAGTGAGATTAAAGTTGAGATGGCTATTTACAATCTAACAGAAAAAAAAGACATATGGTGGAAGGATATAAAAAGAGTGAAAAGTATTAAGAACAGAAAAATAACTTGGAAAAAGTTTAAGAGATATTTTAAGAAACAATACATGTTTGAACAATATTATGAGCGTAAAGACAAGGAGTTATATGAACTGAAACTGGGAAATCTTAAAATGAAAGATTTATGTAGTAAGTTCATGAGTTTGTTGCATCATGTACCTTATATTGTGGATGAAAAGCCAAAGATTCAATGATTCTTGAGTTACTTACGTAGTTCTTAGAAAGATCGAATTGAGTTTGATAACCCCAAAACTTTGGAAGAAACCATGAGGAAAGCCAAACTCTGTTTTGAGAAGTATAAAAATAGAAATGTGAATTCAAGGAATTGGAATGGGAAAAAGGTTGAGAGTTTTGACCCTAAGAAGAATGGGGGAGATTACTCTAACAAGAATGTTGATAAGAGAATCCAAGGAGGTAATAATTTTAGAGTTAGTAAACCTTTCAATCATCGTGAAAATAGGGCTACCAAACCCCCAACCTTCTCCAATAAAGAATTTTGCCAGAAAGAGACAATAAAATGTTGGGAATGCAGTGGTCCTCATTATTATAAATATTGTCCTCTCAGGAAGAAGGGCAATAACAATGTGAAAACAACACTGGAAGCAACTACAGTAGGTGAGCTAGCAAGGTCTACACCAAAAATCATTGCATCTTTGGAAAATTGACATGCAGATCGTCAAACTTCAATGGTAGAAATTGAAGGTATGATACATAATCAACCAGTTATTGTTTTAATTGATCCAGGTGCTAGTTTGAGTTATATTTCACCAAGAGTTGTAGAAATATGTAAGTTACGTAAATAAAAGTTAGAAATATCCTGGTTAGTACAACTAGCTATAGGAACAAAAAGGATAATTACAAATGTTGTTAAAAACAATGAAATTTGTATGAATGAATTCAGAAAACAGATATATTTAAACATATTACATTTAGGTTCTTATGATGTGCTAATCAGTATGGATCGACTGGAAAATTTTAAAGTCGTCTTATATTTTTACAATAAATCATTTACCTGCGTAGATGAGAGGGGTAATATTATACACATTAAAGGAGTATCAAGACCTATTAGTATTAGAGAAATAACATCCTTACAAGTTAAAATATGCACTCAAAAAGGGTGTAAAATACTTGTACACATAAATTATAATGAAAAAGAGGAAAGTAAAAATGAGATAGATAACTTTCTCGTATTACAGGAATTTCAGGATGTATTCCAGGATATTCCCGAAACACCTCCTAAGATAGAAATAGATTTCTCCATAGACCTAATACTTGGAGCAATACCTACTTCAAAATCTCCTTATAAGATGAATATTCTAGAGTTAAATGAATTAAAAATTCAGTTGCAAGAATTGATAGATAAAGAATATATCCAACCAAGTGTGTCTCCATGGGGAGAACCAACACTTTTTGTTAGAAATAAAGATGGAACCTTACGTCTTTGTATTGATTATATACAACTTAATAAAATGACCATTAAAAATAGATACCCATTACCTCATATCGATGATCTGTTTGATCAAGCATGATAAGCTACAATCTTTTCTAAGATTGACTTACGTTCTAGTTATCATAAAGTTAGTATAAAGGATGAACATATTTATAAAACAACTTTTAGAACAAGGTACAGACATTAAAAAATTGTTGTAATACCTTTTGGGTTGTCTAATGTCCCGACCTCATTCATGTCCTTGATGAACAATATTTTGGGAAAATGTCTAGATAAATTTGTGATCATCTTTATAGACGATATATGCATCTATTCAAAGGATGAAAAAGAGCATGAAGAACATTTAACAATAGTATTACAAATACTAAGGAAATAAAAATTGTATGCAAAACAAAGTAAGTGTGAGTTTTATAAAGATCAAATTCAGTTTTTGGGACATATGATTTCCAAAGAAGGTATAGTTGTAGACCCGGAAAAAATAAAGTATATAATGAATTGGCTTGAACCTAAGGATGTTTCGTACATAAGATCCTTTATGCGTATAACTCGCTATTACTAGGAGTTTATAGAAGGGTTTTCTAAGATTTCATATCTTATAACCTCGTTACAAAAGAAAGGAACCAAGTTCATTTGGTCCGAGAAATGACAATACAATTTTAATAAATTAAGATGCCTCTTAACTACAACTCCTATATTAAAATTGGCATATGTAGATAAGGAATTTGTAGTGTGTACGGATACATGCCGCGGAGGGCTTGGTGGTGTGTTAATACAAGAAAACCATGTAATAGCTTATGAATCTCAAAAATTGAAGAAACATGAAGAAAAATATGTAACACATGACTGGGAATTGGCTATAATAATACTTGCATTAAAGATGTGGCAGCACTATCTAGTAGGTCAAAACCTTTTACTGTTCACAAATAACATCGCTCAAAAATATTTGTTTCATAAACAAAATTTAAATTCTTGCCAAACAAGATGGTTAACCTTCTTAAGAGAGTATGATTTTGATATAAAACACATAAATGGGAAAAAAAATAAGCTGGTAGGTGCATTAAGTAGACATGAAAATATGATCTATACAGTTACTAGAAGTAATTACGAAACATATTTAGAAGAAAGGGTAAGGATAGCAGTTGAAAAAGACCCAGACTATCAAATTACTAAGTTAAAGATTATTGATAATTCAACAGGAATAGAAGAATCAAACTTTAGATTCTGAAAAAGTGGGCTGTTAATGTATAAAAAAAGATTATATGTACCAAAATCTAATTGAATTAAGTTGTTAATTCTAGACGAACTTCATAAGAACCATATTCTGGACATCCAGGTTACCAAAAATTGATTACTATGTTGAGGAAAGAATTCTATTGGCCAAATATGAAAGGTGAAACAGGTGAATATCTAGCTAGATGTTTAGAGTATTTGGAAAGAATATTTGTACTTAGTTGAGTTTGCTTATAATAATCATTATCAAGCTTCAACAAAACTTAGTCCTTTTGAAATTTTATATGGCAAAAAATATAATACACATGTTTCATGGAGTAATCCTATAAATAGATTGATGATAGGACCAGATATGTTAAAATAAATGGAACTAGCAGTGAAATAGGTACAACAGAACCTAAATGTAGCTCAGGCCGACAGGAAAAAAAGTTATGTTGATGCAAAAAGGACTCCAAGAGAGTTCGACATTGGATATCATGTGTATATTAGAGTTAAACATAAAAAAATGTTCTTTACAACTGGGCATGTATACTAAGTTAGCACCTAGGTATTATGGCCCATTCAAGATACTTGCTCGAATAGGACCTGTATATTATCAAATTGAACTTCCACCTAGAGTAAAAGTACCTGATGTGTTTCATGTTTCATTATTGAAAAAGTATATACATGACCCTACTCATGTTGTTGATTGGAAAATGATACAGGTGGAACCTGTGGGCGATTTCCCAGTAGAGTTGGATCGTATTCTCAACAAGAGGGAACTTACACTCTAGAATTGATCTGTAGGACAAGTAAAGGTGATATGGAAGTACCTTAGTCTAGAAGAGGCTACTTGGGAAATGGAAAGAAATATGCAAGAAGCATATCCATTACTGTTCCAAAATGGTATTGATGAGAATTAGTTATCACCGAGGACGACGATAAGTTATAAGGGGGGGTGTATGTGATCCCACAACTTAGAATTTTAATTATTATTTCTATTATTGTTTTTAAGTTAGAATTTTAATTATCTTTCCAAAAAGAAAAATTGGTCGATTGACTAAAATTGAATTGTAAAACCTTATTATTTTTATGAAATAAATACATGTGGAAAAAGGGGCACACATTGAAGCATCTGTTAAAAGATGGATTTGGGAATCCAAAGGGGTTGGCCAAGTGGCAACAGACTGAGACAAGTTGTAGAGTTAAATTAACGTCAAAAAGACACATTCCATATTTATAGGAACATGTGTAAAGTTGAATCTGACAAGTGGTTAGTAAGCAAGAGGCTCAAGACAAGTGTCACAAGTCCTAGGAAAAATAAAAACAATTCATGACAAGGGAATGGGACTCAATTTTGAAGAGAGGTGAATTTGATAGATTGAGAAAGACTATGCCCAAACCTACTTGACACAACAAAATTTTTACAAAGATTACTCATAGCACTAGAGCTCATAATTCTACAAGTGGCCACATAAGAAACTCCCTTGGATTCTAAAATTAGCTCGAGGGTGATAGAGGTGACAAAGAATCTAGTGTAAGGTTCGGAGGAACAGGGAATTCAACGTGTGGCTTCCCCAAAGTTCCAGGTTTTATTATTGTTATGAATATGTCAATTTAAATCTTACTATGTTTTTATTGTGCATTACTCTATCTAAAATCTTGGTATAAATAAATTGTAATAATGTTATAAAATAAGTGCATTATCAAAAGAGGATCGATGTATATCATGAGTTTAGGTAGGAAAACTGTGAAAGAAAGCAATAACTATTCAGATTCTAGATCTTTGAATAGAGTCATAATATCGGTAATAAAGTAATAAAACTCACAGGTATAAACAAATTATTAAAAAGAGTTTTATTTATATAAGAGACTTGCAAGGAAGAGAAACAAAGTCTCAATAATTACAATGCATACAACCAAAGGGAAAAATAGTTACTAAGTTAACATTCGCAAATTACATCATGCATGTATCCGAAAAGGAGAATTGTTACAAAATTTACAGATTAGCTCCTCAGCAGACCGCTCTTCCGATCTCACCCTGAATCTGAAATAGAGTCAGTATACAAGGATACGGAAGACGCAAAAATATCTATCAAAATTCATTTTAGTCCAAAACATAGAACCAAAAATAAACCTAAGCAACATGATGAAGTCATGGGAGAATTTAAGAAGATTAAATCACCAACCTTCTATGGGTAAGTGGGGACTAGTGAAGAGGCAAAAGCCTGGCTCTCTGGTATACAAAAATATTTTCAAATATACAATTAGTCAAGTGAGATTAAAGTTGAGATGGCTATTTACAATCTAACAGAAAAAAAAGACATATGGTGGAAGGATATAAAAAGAGTGAAAAGTATTAAGAACAGAAAAATAACTTGGAAAAAGTTTAAGAGATATTTTAAGAAACAATACATGTTTGAACAATATTATGAGCGTAAAGACAAGGAGTTATATGAACTGAAACTGGGAAATCTTAAAATGAAAGATTTATGTAGTAAGTTCATGAGTTTGTTGCATCATGTACCTTATATTGTGGATGAAAAGCCAAAGATTCAATGATTCTTGAGTTACTTACGTAGTTCTTAGAAAGATCGAATTGAGTTTGATAACCCCAAAACTTTGGAAGAAACCATGAGGAAAGCCAAACTCTGTTTTGAGAAGTATAAAAATAGAAATGTGAATTCAAGGAATTGGAATGGGAAAAAGGTTGAGAGTTTTGACCCTAAGAAGAATGGGGGAGATTACTCTAACAAGAATGTTGATAAGAGAATCCAAGGAGGTAATAATTTTAGAGTTAGTAAACCTTTCAATCATCGTGAAAATAGGGCTACCAAACCCCCAACCTTCTCCAATAAAGAATTTTGCCAGAAAGAGACAATAAAATGTTGGGAATGCAGTGGTCCTCATTATTATAAATATTGTCCTCTCAGGAAGAAGGGCAATAACAATGTGAAAACAACACTGGAAGCAACTACAGTAGGTGAGCTAGCAAGGTCTACACCAAAAATCATTGCATCTTTGGAAAATTGACATGCAGATCGTCAAACTTCAATGGTAGAAATTGAAGGTATGATACATAATCAACCAGTTATTGTTTTAATTGATCCAGGTGCTAGTTTGAGTTATATTTCACCAAGAGTTGTAGAAATATGTAAGTTACGTAAATAAAAGTTAGAAATATCCTGGTTAGTACAACTAGCTATAGGAACAAAAAGGATAATTACAAATGTTGTTAAAAACAATGAAATTTGTATGAATGAATTCAGAAAACAGATATATTTAAACATATTACATTTAGGTTCTTATGATGTGCTAATCAGTATGGATCGACTGGAAAATTTTAAAGTCGTCTTATATTTTTACAATAAATCATTTACCTGCGTAGATGAGAGGGGTAATATTATACACATTAAAGGAGTATCAAGACCTATTAGTATTAGAGAAATAACATCCTTACAAGTTAAAATATGCACTCAAAAAGGGTGTAAAATACTTGTACACATAAATTATAATGAAAAAGAGGAAAGTAAAAATGAGATAGATAACTTTCTCGTATTACAGGAATTTCAGGATGTATTCCAGGATATTCCCGAAACACCTCCTAAGATAGAAATAGATTTCTCCATAGACCTAATACTTGGAGCAATACCTACTTCAAAATCTCCTTATAAGATGAATATTCTAGAGTTAAATGAATTAAAAATTCAGTTGCAAGAATTGATAGATAAAGAATATATCCAACCAAGTGTGTCTCCATGGGGAGAACCAACACTTTTTGTTAGAAATAAAGATGGAACCTTACGTCTTTGTATTGATTATATACAACTTAATAAAATGACCATTAAAAATAGATACCCATTACCTCATATCGATGATCTGTTTGATCAAGCATGATAAGCTACAATCTTTTCTAAGATTGACTTACGTTCTAGTTATCATAAAGTTAGTATAAAGGATGAACATATTTATAAAACAACTTTTAGAACAAGGTACAGACATTAAAAAATTGTTGTAATACCTTTTGGGTTGTCTAATGTCCCGACCTCATTCATGTCCTTGATGAACAATATTTTGGGAAAATGTCTAGATAAATTTGTGATCATCTTTATAGACGATATATGCATCTATTCAAAGGATGAAAAAGAGCATGAAGAACATTTAACAATAGTATTACAAATACTAAGGAAATAAAAATTGTATGCAAAACAAAGTAAGTGTGAGTTTTATAAAGATCAAATTCAGTTTTTGGGACATATGATTTCCAAAGAAGGTATAGTTGTAGACCCGGAAAAAATAAAGTATATAATGAATTGGCTTGAACCTAAGGATGTTTCGTACATAAGATCCTTTATGCGTATAACTCGCTATTACTAGGAGTTTATAGAAGGGTTTTCTAAGATTTCATATCTTATAACCTCGTTACAAAAGAAAGGAACCAAGTTCATTTGGTCCGAGAAATGACAATACAATTTTAATAAATTAAGATGCCTCTTAACTACAACTCCTATATTAAAATTGGCATATGTAGATAAGGAATTTGTAGTGTGTACGGATACATGCCGCGGAGGGCTTGGTGGTGTGTTAATACAAGAAAACCATGTAATAGCTTATGAATCTCAAAAATTGAAGAAACATGAAGAAAAATATGTAACACATGACTGGGAATTGGCTATAATAATACTTGCATTAAAGATGTGGCAGCACTATCTAGTAGGTCAAAACCTTTTACTGTTCACAAATAACATCGCTCAAAAATATTTGTTTCATAAACAAAATTTAAATTCTTGCCAAACAAGATGGTTAACCTTCTTAAGAGAGTATGATTTTGATATAAAACACATAAATGGGAAAAAAAATAAGCTGGTAGGTGCATTAAGTAGACATGAAAATATGATCTATACAGTTACTAGAAGTAATTACGAAACATATTTAGAAGAAAGGGTAAGGATAGCAGTTGAAAAAGACCCAGACTATCAAATTACTAAGTTAAAGATTATTGATAATTCAACAGGAATAGAAGAATCAAACTTTAGATTCTGAAAAAGTGGGCTGTTAATGTATAAAAAAAGATTATATGTACCAAAATCTAATTGAATTAAGTTGTTAATTCTAGACGAACTTCATAAGAACCATATTCTGGACATCCAGGTTACCAAAAATTGATTACTATGTTGAGGAAAGAATTCTATTGGCCAAATATGAAAGGTGAAACAGGTGAATATCTAGCTAGATGTTTAGAGTATTTGGAAAGAATATTTGTACTTAGTTGAGTTTGCTTATAATAATCATTATCAAGCTTCAACAAAACTTAGTCCTTTTGAAATTTTATATGGCAAAAAATATAATACACATGTTTCATGGAGTAATCCTATAAATAGATTGATGATAGGACCAGATATGTTAAAATAAATGGAACTAGCAGTGAAATAGGTACAACAGAACCTAAATGTAGCTCAGGCCGACAGGAAAAAAAGTTATGTTGATGCAAAAAGGACTCCAAGAGAGTTCGACATTGGATATCATGTGTATATTAGAGTTAAACATAAAAAAATGTTCTTTACAACTGGGCATGTATACTAAGTTAGCACCTAGGTATTATGGCCCATTCAAGATACTTGCTCGAATAGGACCTGTATATTATCAAATTGAACTTCCACCTAGAGTAAAAGTACCTGATGTGTTTCATGTTTCATTATTGAAAAAGTATATACATGACCCTACTCATGTTGTTGATTGGAAAATGATACAGGTGGAACCTGTGGGCGATTTCCCAGTAGAGTTGGATCGTATTCTCAACAAGAGGGAACTTACACTCTAGAATTGATCTGTAGGACAAGTAAAGGTGATATGGAAGTACCTTAGTCTAGAAGAGGCTACTTGGGAAATGGAAAGAAATATGCAAGAAGCATATCCATTACTGTTCCAAAATGGTATTGATGAGAATTAGTTATCACCGAGGACGACGATAAGTTATAAGGGGGGGTGTATGTGATCCCACAACTTAGAATTTTAATTATTATTTCTATTATTGTTTTTAAGTTAGAATTTTAATTATCTTTCCAAAAAGAAAAATTGGTCGATTGACTAAAATTGAATTGTAAAACCTTATTATTTTTATGAAATAAATACATGTGGAAAAAGGGGCACACATTGAAGCATCTGTTAAAAGATGGATTTGGGAATCCAAAGGGGTTGGCCAAGTGGCAACAGACTGAGACAAGTTGTAGAGTTAAATTAACGTCAAAAAGACACATTCCATATTTATAGGAACATGTGTAAAGTTGAATCTGACAAGTGGTTAGTAAGCAAGAGGCTCAAGACAAGTGTCACAAGTCCTAGGAAAAATAAAAACAATTCATGACAAGGGAATGGGACTCAATTTTGAAGAGAGGTGAATTTGATAGATTGAGAAAGACTATGCCCAAACCTACTTGACACAACAAAATTTTTACAAAGATTACTCATAGCACTAGAGCTCATAATTCTACAAGTGGCCACATAAGAAACTCCCTTGGATTCTAAAATTAGCTCGAGGGTGATAGAGGTGACAAAGAATCTAGTGTAAGGTTCGGAGGAACAGGGAATTCAACGTGTGGCTTCCCCAAAGTTCCAGGTTTTATTATTGTTATGAATATGTCAATTTAAATCTTACTATGTTTTTATTGTGCATTACTCTATCTAAAATCTTGGTATAAATAAATTGTAATAATGTTATAAAATAAGTGCATTATCAAAAGAGGATCGATGTATATCATGAGTTTAGGTAGGAAAACTGTGAAAGAAAGCAATAACTATTCAGATTCTAGATCTTTGAATAGAGTCATAATATCGGTAATAAAGTAATAAAACTCACAGGTATAAACAAATTATTAAAAAGAGTTTTATTTATATAAGAGACTTGCAAGGAAGAGAAACAAAGTCTCAATAATTACAATGCATACAACCAAAGGGAAAAATAGTTACTAAGTTAACATTCGCAAATTACATCATGCATGTATCCGAAAAGGAGAATTGTTACAAAATTTACAGATTACACTATGCATGTATCCAAAAAGGAAAATAGATACATAAATAACATTTTACATTATGCATGTTTCCAAAAAGGAGAATTTTAATAGAGTTAACATTTACAAATTACACTATGCATATATCCAAAAGGGAAATGGTTATAGAGTTAGCATATTATACCATCCATAAATCCGAAAGGAATTAGTAAAGGGTTTTAATAAAATGTGCTATGCATATGTTTGAAAGGAATTCATTACAGGGTTTAGACATATTGAATCATGCATGAAATCGAAAGGAATCATTACATAGTACACTTGCATATATGTGAAAGGTAATCATTACAATGACTGTGTATATTCCACAAGGGAAATACCTGTAAAGAGGAGTAGGAACTTAAATAATGACTATATATAAGTGAAAGAAAACAATAACTAGGGTATTACAAAGTTATGAAATGTGTAAACAATAGATATGAGTTACTCACTTCCATGAAAGATTATACAATTTTATTTAGAACAATCTAAAATGTGGTTCCAAACTCGAAAGTAGTTAAGGTTTGGAACCTGAGTACCATTCTGAGAAAAGGTATTCCTGCATCTCCATGGTACCAAGCTCCATGTTACATGTACATAAAATAGTAAACAAGTTAGGATGCAGTACAAAGTTATTTAAAACAATACAAGTATTTATACAATTAATAGATCAACTTACCATAGGTATATCGAGTATTCGGTATCTTTGTCTGTCACTTGAAATCCACTTGAATGTATAAGGATTTGAATTGATAATGGGTACCCTTGCATACAATAAACAGGGCCCATCATTAGTCATTTACCCGAGAATAAAGGTATCAAGAATTTACAAAGAAAAATTATTATAAAGTAAAACTGGAAATAAATCGACTCTATGTGAAACCAATATTATATTTTAAACATGAGTCCTAATTGGATTCAAATGTCATAAATGAATTGAACAGGTTATTCAAACCATAAACCCCCATAGAATAACGATTCTAGGGGTAAGACCCTTTGGACCAGGGAAAAACTGGAAGTGAAAGATTATCGCAACCGAAGTATAACCATAAGCTTTATATAACATAATTACACAATGAAGTAAGAATTCCGTAATGGAAAATATCATAGCGACATTTAGAAATATCGAACAACCTAACAATTACCATTATCGTGAGCTAATGGATTGATTAAACACAACTTACATAGAAATAAGAAAGTGAAGAGGTCGTTAAAACTCTTACCAGTTCCATGATGACACAACCATAAGAAACTTGACAATGCTATGAATGTTTAGTAATCACACAGTGAAACCACTCAACATTACGAAAAATTCTCAGAGTAAAACATAGAGCAGAGAAACAAAATCCATGAAGTGTGAAATGAGCCAAACCGGGGAAATGTCAGAAGGGTTAAGGCTCCGAACCAAAACCCTAAAAATTGGAACAACGAGGACCCTATGTGTGTACATCCTCAGGACAAATGTCGAGAAAATATCATCTTGAGATGGTAACTACAGGTGGTGCATGAAAGATCGTAGGACATGCTAGCTAACGATGAGAAGTTGGTGGGAATTAAATTAATGATGGTACCAATACAAGTTTAATCACCTCGTAGCATGATACGACAAATCATTTTATGCCAAATATTATCCACTGCATGATATGATAGAGTTGGTGTTACCGCATATCAAATCCAATATTAATATAAATGCTATGTATTAATATCCAACGCCCAAATAAACCCAAATTAATACATGTGAAAAGTAATGTGTGACGCGACAATGAAATACCTTGGGGTGACAATTATATGAGGAAAATTAGCAAGGATCATATAAAACAAACTTCATATATATATATATATATACATTCCCTCAATTTGAAATAGGAATAACCTTAAAATATGAAAACTTAGTGTATATGTATATGTAGGTTATCATATTACGAAGTCGTATGGAATAGGACTTAGGATAACCTCAAAACATATTGTTAAGTATGGATTTTCTCAACTCACAATTAGTATATAATAAATATAACTTAGATGGAGAGAAGTTATGGAGGAAGGTAAGTAAAATAGATTGTTATCGTTGAATAAATGATATAATAATTTTTATTTTTATTTTCGGAATTTAAGGTCTATGACACTTCACTTGCTGACACTCAAGGAACTTAGTGATGAAATGGACTACATCATGCTTCATGCCTACCCAAAAGAAAATCTTCTTCATTTCTGTGTGCTTTTTCTTCACACCCAGATGCGCATAGTAAAGTGCTCTATGGGCCTCCTTCAGTATGATTCTTCAAATATCACCACCCTCGGTGATGTATATCCTTCTTTGATATCTTAACAATCCATCTTATTCAAGGATATATCCTTCATACTTTGGCTCTAACTTCCTCCCACTCTAGAGGGTTGAAGTAACCTTTAAATACCAACTAGCTCAAAGAAGTTACCCTGACACTTGCTCCCTCAGATTAACTTTTAAAGGCACCAAGGAGAAGATATGTGGTCTCCTTCTCAGGGCATCTACAACCACATTTTTCTTTCCCTTGATGTATACTTACAAAATCGTACTCACTCATAAACTCACTCCATCACCTCTTCCTAGAATTGAGATCCCTTTGAGTTATGAGATGCTTTAAGCTTTCATGGTATATTTTGAGCTCAAAGATTCACCCCACTAGATAATTCCTCCAAAGTTGCAGAGCTAGACTTATAGCTACCAAATCTAAATCATGAGTAGCATATATCTCCTCATGTTGGTTAATATTTATTGATTCATATGCCATCACTCCCCCATCTTGCATTAGCACGGCCCCCAGTCCTTCCTTTGAGGCATCTGTGTCGACTGTGAAGTTTTTTTTCCTTATCTGGCACTCGTAGAATTGGTGCAGTGGTTAGTAACCTCTTAAATTCAATGAATGCAATATCACACTCATATGTCCACTCATACTTAACCCCCTTGCACTGCAAGGTGATGATGGGTTTTGCAATCTTCGAGAATCCTTGCACAAAGATTCAATAATAACCAACTAGCCCCATAAATCTTCTCACCTCTTGAGCATTCCTCAACATTGGCCAATCCATTATGGCCTTCACCTTTTCCTATTCCATTGAAATCACTTCACCCAAAATGACAAGACCAAATAATGAATCTCTTTCTAGAAGAAAGAGGACTTTGACAACTTTCCATACAACTTGTTCTCTCTAATGCATAACAACACCACTCACAAGTTTTCCTCATGTTATCTTTCGTTCTTGGAATAAATGATAATATCATCAAGAAAGATTTGTATAAAGCGATCTAAGTAGCTTCATATTTTCACCATTCATGAGGCTCATGAAAACTGTTGGTGCATTGGTCAAACCAAAATGTACTACAATGAACTTGTAATGCCTGAACCGAGTTCGAAAGATAGTTTTAGGAATATCTCCTTCCTTAATCCTTAAGTTGTGATGCCTTGATCGCAGGTCAATTTTTGAGAAAAATATTGCTCCCTTCATCTGATCAAATAGATCATTTATATGTGGTATTGGGTATCTATTCTTATGAACTGTAGCACGGTTCAAGTACATGTAATCCTTACATAGTCATAAGGAATCTTCCTTCTTTTTGAAAAATATTATTGGTGCACCCCAAGGTGAAACATTGGCACTTATCATCCCCAAGTCAAGGAGTTCCTTTAAATGCATCTACAACTCACAAAGTTTTGGAGCCAACATCCTATACGGTTTCTTGGAAATCAGCTTCGCACCAGGCTTTAGCCCGATGGTAAAATCCAACTCCCTCTAAGGAGGTAACCTTGACAACTCTTTCATAAAAACATCCTTAAATTCTGAAAAAATTGGATAATGATCCATAGAGGTTCCTTTCCCCTCATTGACTTCTTCCACTACATATAATTGACAACCTTTCGTCATGCAATATTTAACCTTCATTTTCAAGATAAATCATAGAGACACCTTCCTTAGTCTACCATGGATCTCTACTGACCTTACTTCATTATCAATAGAAAGCACCCCTCTTCACGAAACAATATACCATAGCTTGATGGGATTCTAACCAGTTCATCCCAATGATTAGATCATAAGTCCCTAGGGAAGTGACATAAACCTTCAACCTAGTAGTACACATTCCCAGGTCTATAAAAAATTATCGACGCTAGGTCCCACTGCTTGTTTTTTCCCTGAAACCATCTCGACTTGTTTAAATTCGTCATGTTCGTAGGTTTCCATCCCACACTTTTCTAATGCACAAGGTGAAATGAAACTATATGTAGCACCATAATCAAATAAAATTTTAACATTGATATGATTTAGCGTACCTTATGACTCCACCATAGTGTATTGATGTTCTACCTGGAGGTTATTAACTTCTGCATAAATATGACGGCTACTACTTTCTCTTCCCATTGGGACCTTTCCTTCTCTATGTATGAAGCCTGATTGTGACTCTATATAGTCACGTTGATAATGGGTCCTCTGCACCCCCACCAAATAACCCAGGGTGGAACCTGTACACTTCCATGTAAATGTCTCTAAAATGATTTCCTCCCACTAGAACCCCTGCCCCTACTAACTTCTCCCCAAGAATATAATGTACTTTCCTGTGCTATTGATGATGAGTGGGATGTTTCACTCACCACCATTACAATACCCATTACAAATTTTCTAGGTGTGACTCGACTCCCATAGGGAGGTGTACCAGAGATTCCTCCCCTAGAGAAGGTCCTAGGGACCTTCCCCATGAATCCAGGTTGTTGTAGAATGGTTGATCTCATTCCTCCATTTAAACTCATATGCTCTTCTGCATAATGAGAAATTTCAACCTCTTCAACCAGTGATGATGGTTTCCACATCCATAACATGTGTAATGTACCCAGCCACCCACAGGCTGGCCACACTACTTCAAAACTCTCTTTTGAACTAATTTTGAACTATGATAAATTTTTAATTAATAAAGAGGCATGAAATATTCACATGTAGAGATCAAGATTCATGCTACAACATAAAATAAATGAATATAATTCCATACACAAAAATAACTAGCAAGAATGCACATTATAAACATGAATCTCACAGATAATAATTAATACATAGCGGAATAAATATACATGCAAATGAAACCATGACAAAGAGAACTTATATTTAATGAAATGAATCACCAAATCGTTGTATACCAAGTAAGCGCAACCCAACCATAGACACCATTGTTCCAAGTTTCAACAACAATGTCACCCTCGATCCAGGGCTATGAAGCCACAATGATGGTTCCATGGTGTCACTCAGCTTCCCAACCCAGTCAACACTCAAGCTTTCATAGGATTCTCAACACACACAAAAATCCAAAGTACACTAGCTCTCTTTTATCCATCCTGCACAACCCAAGAGAATGGACCCCTTCTCTACCACGTCATCCCTCAGGCTATCCACCTCCTTCTAGGGCTCCAATCCATCTGTTCAAGAATCTCCATACTAGGACTCTCATGATTCACAACTGTGAAAAAAAATTAACACATGCCAAAGCATATCGGACATGAAAGCATTAATTCATGGCTAGAATACACTAGTAGTCATTACAACCAACAAAACCATGGCTCATCTCCAACCATTTTTTTTTCTTTCCCAAGCCAAGATCAAAATGAATGAGGAATAAGGAGTGGGTGAAAGAATGAATGGAGAGAGAACAAAATGAAAGGTGTGAACAATGAACCATGAACAATGAACAATGAGTGAGTGAAGAAGAACCCCCAAACAACCCACAAGATGGGTTTATTTATTTACTTGCAAATCAAGAACCACATGGCCTTCCCCAAGAAGCTCATGTAACCACTCCTCTCCATTAAAACAATTATGGGTAAATAAAATATAAAATAAACACTTAGACCCTCAATCCCCCTCTCTTGTGGAATCATAGCCCCCTATAACTTTTGTCCTTGTTCGTCTATCAACCAATGATGTATTTACTACTAATAATGATCGAACCATTACATTTCATAGGCACATTGGTCTTTCATAAATTAACAAAATACATTATTTAATATGGGGCTCAAAACTGGGGTATTACACCATAGCCCTTATCTTAGGGTTTAACCCACACACAAAATGTTTTGATTCCTGTTGATTGGTATCCAAGTATGAGACGTACATTATGAACTCCATGAAATTGATTTCGTACACTTCCACCATTCGGTTTCCCTAAATTAGAGCATGAAATTCTCCAACCATTTGTTCCTCATAATAAGCCGAAAAATACTTTCTCCGAAAGTTTCCTCCAAAAGTTCCCAAGAGATAGTGTTTGTAGTAAGGTGCAACTGCCTCTCCATGTTACCACACTAGTTCAAGGCAATGTTTCTCAATTGAAAGATATTTATCTTCACCTTTGATGTGGAAACATAGTCTCTCAATGAGAAATATCTTATCATTCCTTCCAACCATGTCTCTGGACATTCACTTGCACAAACCCCAGAAAAATATGAGAGTTTGATTTTCTTTAGTTCTCTAGTAATGTCCCCTAGTGGAGGCCCTCCCTATGAATCCATCGACACTTATGGGTTACCCACTCCATATGGTGGGGTTTCCACTTCCACATCCATTGACTAGCTTCCCCTTAATGTCTCATTAATAGCCTCTAAAGATCGCAAAATGAGAGCTAAATCAGGTGATGGCAGTGGTGGTGCCGACATTGGTGGTCCTTGAGATGATTCCCCTCTTCCTCGATTGTTAAGAACCAAATATCAATATAGCATAGAAAAACCTCAAAATAAGCACTCAACGCCTTGAAAAAGAGAGAAATTCAGATAATAATCCTCTTCGAGGGGGAAACCTCCTTATTCCCACATAAATGTACAATTACAAGATGATTCAAAATGAAAATGTGTCCTTGGTATATATAGGAGACTAGGAGGTATAATTAAAACTAATGGCCTAAAGTCGACATAAATAAAATAAAATTACTAATATCATATGCCCCAATTAAGGGGTAATGAGCCACTATTTAGGGCTTAACATGCCCCTCCCCTTGAGACAAGTGTTTTCTACAACACTTGAGTAACTTTGGATGCTTCTGCATAAAAGACTCATCTTCTCAAGTGGAATCTTTAGCCGATAGTTTCCTCCATTTATTGAGATACTCTGAAATGGATCTATTCCTCAGCTGTCGAATTCTTTTGTCAGTGATGGCTTCAGGCTCCAATATGATTTTTCCTTCCTTGTCAAGTTCTGGCAATATAGTTTGAACTGGGATCTTGTCACCTATAACCTNNNCTGGGATCTTGTCACCTATAACCTTCTTTAAGCATGAAACATGGAAAACTAGGTGTACTCGTGAAGATGCAGGAAACTCCAATTTGTATGCCATAGTAGCAATCTTTTGCAACACCTTATAAGGGCCATAGTACTTTGAGAATTTATTATCCTTGTTGGCTTGCTTGAGGGACAACTGTCTATATGGTTGTAGTCTTAAAAA
>CBVK0101479844.1:0-10586 GCA_900067695.1 Picea abies | reverse complement strand
CAACTGGGAGGGGGGGTGGGGTGAATCAGTTGTTACTATGTTTAAGCAATTATTCCCATTTTAAACTCATTATAGAACACTAATTGATGATAAAAATAATTTAGGAAGGTAAGCAATAAATCATTCAACATCAATATCACACATGCAATATACAGAGACAAATATTCCTGAGGAAACCCATATAGGGAGAAAACCTCTTCTTCTTTATATGATAAGTAAACTTTATTTTATTTCTATGATAAGTAATCTTTATTTTCTATGAGAGAACCAACTCCCTGGATTCTCTATCACCCATTAGAAGGAAGCACCAACTCCCTTGTTTTTCTAGCACCTACAAAAGGAAGCACCAACTACCTAGTTTTTCTAGCTGCAACCAGATGGGAGCTTTGAATCCCTGTTTTCAAGCACCCACTTGAAATTCTAAGGAAAACAATCCTCCCTAGAACCTCCATACCACCCTGAGATATAAAGTTTGGTTACTGAAATTTGCTACATTGATACGGGATTTATCAATGGCTTACTAGTCTCATCAGTGTTCTACTACACTGCTTTTCTCTGCCCGCATCAGTGTCTTCATGCTTGCAAGTTTTTTCTCTTTCTGTTCTTCTATGTGTTATGCTATGTGTCGCTTCTTCATCGTTATTCTTCTATTCTCTGCCTTTTTTCTTCCTGTGCACAACACTCTCTATGTTCTGATTTTATTTTGCGTTTTATGCCCTATGCTCCCACTACATTCTTTGCGTTGTGCCTCTCCTGTGCACTTCAGCTATTGCGCACAACATGCTTCTACCCACATGAATAACTATCAAAAGAAGAAAACATCTCTTCTCTGTTCTGCATATATTTATCATGCTAAGTCCTCTACAGGATTGTCATAACAACACTTTGTATTCTCTAGTAGTTACATTGAGTATATTTATCTTGAATGGTCATTATTCATGCAGTATTTTGGCTTCTTGGGAAGTTACAGTCTTTGACCCCTTCTCCATCTGTCAATTGTCTCTCTAATTAATCTTCATACCACTAGAAGTTACATCGAGATTCTTTAGCTCCTCTGGCGATCACCCTAGAGCTCTTCAAATTCTCTGGCAGAAATAATCAATGTGTAATATGGAAAATTTTGAACTATTATAAGTTCAATGTGTAGCCTTTAGTCTCAGCTTTGCCACTCATTTTTCGGATTGGGAATCGGAGTTTGTATTCTCAAGATATCCAGGTTTAAAGTTTAAGTGTAAAAATATGCCTTTTTCATGTGGAATAAGGCTAATTGTTCATAAATATATCCACATTTTCTCCAGCCCAAGACCCTTGATATTCTTAATTTCTTTTGAGTTCAAAACCCATAAAAATCTATCTCTTGCAGGCACCCGCTATAATTCTCCACTTTTCTCGTATCTATTTTTCCTCTCTTCCTATACTTAGTATTATTTTTGAAATCTTTTTTTCTTACCTCTCTATTCCTCTCACTCTATATCCCACACTTAGAAAAAAATTTAAAAAACTCACACCCCAACTTACCCCCTCACCACTCCATACTTCAAAAAATTTCTAAGTCCTTTCGGACTCTCGTACTCACCTCACTCCCCAACCCAACACTCTACTCACTTACCTTCCCCCCTTTTTATTTCATACTTAAAATTTGTATACCTTTAGGACTCTCTAACTCTCATACTTCCCAACCCTCACATCCCTCACTCCTGGGAGTTTGAAATTCCGCCCCCCTTATTTATCCCCTCCCATCCCCTCCCTATACGCCATCCTAATCTCACCCACTCCCTACATTTCTCCCTCTTCCTCACTTCCCTTCCCCACCTCAGCCTACATAACTACCCAACTCTTCTCCCCTCATTTATCCATCCCCCTCACTTCCGCCACCTACAAACTACCTCCTCACTTCCCCTCTTTCCTACTATCATTCACTCTCCCTTTTAAACATCTTACCTTAATCCCTTTTAAAATATTTAATTTCCAAACCAATTAAACCATTCCGCATGGACACCTATGAAAAAATGACAAGTGGCAACATGAGAATGGTGCAATATGGAAACTCATGAGTGGGTAACATGGAATGTTTTTGAGAGTGACACAAGGCACACTTTTATTACATACACATGGAAGATTTTTAAACTATCATATGAAGACATGTGGCATCTCATCATTGGTGAAATATGGCGGTATACAAATGGCAACACATGGAAATATTCTATTGGTGCATTAGCATGGTGACTCATCTGTCTTGATTGGGTAGATTGGTGGTTGAATTGGCATGCAAAATTATAATTTTATTCAACAATTTTCTAAGGGTTGAATCCTCCGAGCTCCATTTTATCCCCTCTTCTTTGTTTGTTGTCAACTATATGTTACACTTAACATTATATGCCACTAATAATTTCATATTCTCATGCATGTGGGATAATCTTCATGAAGAAAAGTTGAAATTACTAAAGGAAGGACGAAATTCATCCAAGGGCTAAGATTTTCCCATCAATTTTGATCGATGATGGATGAGTGTCAATCTTGTGGAGGCGATAACTTGAGCTCCAGGTATCAGAATTGCGCAAACTTTATATCATTGGAAAGATATTTTGATGTAGAAGATGATGGTATAGGTTTCAAGTGCTGAAAGTTTCCACATGTTTCCTAGAAATTAAAATATTAGTCAGTTTCATGTTTAATGGTCATGCGTGACAACTCAACTTCACGAGTTCGTATTTTGAGATATGGGTGGCTAAAAGGTTTACTATCATTTTTAGAAAATTAAAACATAGCCCCCCTCTTTAAAAGGGAAATTAATTGAATTTTGAAAATAACGTTTTTTTAAAAACAAAAAGGAAAGGGAACCATTTAAAAGTTATGGATGTTAATGATGTGAATTCATTAATAAGAACTTAAATTAGGCATTAATTAAAGAATATTTTTCAAAAAGAAAAGGGTATGGGAATTTCAAGAAAGGAAGAAACCCTAACTACTCAAGTAAGTTACAAAATCTCATCTTAAAAAGAGAACATGGACATCGTCAAAAAAGAAGAAGAGGAAGGTACAACCATGAATAATCTTCCAAGATTCTGTTGAAAGAAAAAATATCTCCATCTTCTCCACCCTTTCTATTCTTCTACACCATTTCTGATAGTTTTATGCTTAAGTCTCTCAATTGGGCACAAGGATGAGTTCTTGAGTGTTCTTGCATTCTTCCAAAATATTTTTCTTTTATGATCATGGAGTATTTACAACCATATCTCCATATTCTCCACCCTTTCTATTCTTCTACACCATTTCTAATAGTTTTATGCTTAAGTCTCTCAATTGGGCACAAGGATGAGTTCTTGAGTGTTCTTCTTGCATTCTTCCAAAATATTTTTCTTTTACGATCATGGAGTATTTACAGCCATACACAAGACTCTCAAAGATTTTGTAATGAAGAACATCTTTCATGAATAAAACTCCACAAAGAATTGGTTCAGGGTTGATTTTGATTGTATCTTGTAACTTTGATTCTTAAGTATGAGGTATTTGAGATGATCAAATTCTCTTTTGATCTTGATAGTAGTACTCTTTTCAAATTCTTTCAAATGATTAAATTATTCTCTCATATTTTTTATGAGGAAGACATGGATGCATTTACATACATGATTAAGAAGTTTTTGTATGTGATTCTAATCAAAAAGAAATTATGATGTGGAAACCCTCCTTCAATATTTTGAATTGTTTAAATACTTCTTGTTGCATACAAAGATCGGATTAGGTTATTGAAGAAACATATCATTTTATAATTCAAGAAATAAAGATGTAGGGTTTGTTTCCTTAGCATTCTCCTAATCCAAGATATCACAGACACATCTTTTAGCCCAAGAGGAGTACCACCTCTTTAAAACCGAAGGAGGATTCATATTCTAATGAGGTTGTCGTTTCAGTCCTTGACAGATTCAAATGTCAACAGTACTTCCCCACTTCATGGATGATAAACAGGGTAACCCTAATTACGAGGCATAACCCCAAGGGAAACAAGGGATTTGAACCCATGACCTCCTCCATAGGGGATACCTTCATGTAATCACTTGAGCTAACCCTAGGGGATATTTTTTTACAAAATCATGTTATTGCTTTTTAAGTATATATGTATTGAAATATTTTTAAAAAATTAATAAATTTTCATCAATAGAGAAACTCAAGCCCAAAAGATAGAGTAAAATAGGGGTCATTTTTAATGTATTATTATTATTTAATACATTAAAGTAGCGAATTTTTAATTAGCAAGTGAAAATAAAAATACATTGATTATTTATATTATAAAATTGTTTTACAATTTTTTTTTCTCCAAGGTAAGAATTCGTCGAAAACCCCTCAGTACTTGTTGACCAAAATTTGGTCAACTATATTTTCCACTCTTAGATTAATAAAAAAAAATTATTGGAATATGAAAATTTCTTAGTGTAAGCTTTGGCACGCATTTTTAGATCGAAAATCCAAGTTTGTATGCTCAAGATATCCAGGTTTAAAGTTTAAGTGAAAAATGACACCTTTTTCATGTGGAATAAGACTAATTGTTCATAAGTATATCCACATTTTCTCAGGCCCAAGACCCTTGATATTCTTAATTTCTGTCAAGTTCAAAACCCATAAACATTTATCTCTCGTAGGCACCTGCCATAATTCTCGACTTTTCTCTCATCTCTTTTTCCCCTCTTCCTACACTTAGTCTTATTTTCTAAATATTTCTTTCTTACCCATCCATTCCTCTCACTTTATATCCCACACTTAGAAAAAAACAAAAAATACTCACGCCCCCACTCACCCCCTCACCACTCCATACTTCAAAAAATTTTGAAGTACTTTCAGACTCTCGTACTCACCTCACTCCCCAACCTAACACTCTACTCACTCACCTTACCCCCCTTTTTATATAATACTTTAACCTTTTATACCTTTCAGAATCTAGAACTATAATACTTCCCAACCCCCTCACATCCCTCACACTTGCGAGTCTAAAATTCCACCCCCCTTATTTCTCCCCTCACCTCGCCCTACGTCATCCTAATCTCACCCACTCCCTACATTTTTCCCTCTCCCTCACTTCCCTTCCCCACCTCACCCTATGTCACTCCCCAAATATGTTCCCCTCATTTATCCCTCCCCCTCACTTCCTCCACCCACAAACTACCTCCCTCAGTTACCCTTTTTCCTACTCTCGTTCACTCTCCCTTTGAAACATCTTACCTTAATCACTTTTAAATTATTTAATTTCCAAACCAATTAAACCCTCCCACATGGACACCTGTGAAAAAATGTCAAGTGGTAGCATGATAATGATTCCATATGGAAACTCATGAATGGTTAACATGGCAAGTTTATGAGAGTAACACAAGGCACACTCTTATTGAAAACACATGGCACATGTTTGACCTATCATATGAAGACATGTGGCATCTCATCATTGGTGAAATATGGCAGTATACCAGTGGCAATACATATCAATATTCAGTTGGTGCATCAACATGGTGACTCATCGGTGTTGACTAGGGAGATTGGTGGTTGACTTGGCATGAATAATTATTATTTTATTCAACAATTTTCTAAGGGTCAAATCCTCCAAGCTCCATTATCTCCTCACTTTTTTGTTTCTTGTCAATTATGTGTTACACTTAACATTATATGCCACTAATTATTTCCTATTCCCATGCATGTGGGATAATATTCATGCAGAAAAGTTGAAATTACTAAAGGAAGGACGAAATTCATCCAAGGGATGAGATTTTCCCATCAATTTTGATCGACGGTGGTTGAGTGTCAATCTTGCGTAGGCGATAAATTGAGCTCTTGGTATTGGAATGGTGCATAATTTATACTGTTAGAAAGGTTTTTCGATGTAAAATATGATGGTATAGGTTTCAAGTGATGAAAGTTTCCACATGTTTCCTAGAAATTAAAATCATCCAGCTTCATGTTTAATGGGCCTCTATGACAACTCAACTTCATGAATTCATATCTTGAGATCCGGACAACGGATTTAGGAAAACTTTATATCATTGGAAATCTAATATGATGAAGATCACATATGAAGTGATTTACATGGCTAAAAGGTTGACCATAATTTCCATAAAATTAAAACAGAGTCCCCCTCTTTAAAAGGGAAATTAATTGAATTTTGAAAATAAAAGTTTATTTTTAAATTTTTATTAAAAAATGAAAAGGAACCATTTAAAAGTTATCGTATGCTAATAATGTGAATTAATTAATAAGCACTTAAATTAGGAAATAATTAAAGAATGTGTTTGAAAAAGAGAAGTGTACAGAAATTTCAAGAAAGGAAAAAACTCTAATTACTCAAGTAAGTTATAAAATCTCTTCTTAAAAAGAGAAGAGGGGCGTCATAAAAAAGAATCTGAATTATCGGAGGGGCGGGGAAAAAGATCAGAGGAAGAATAAGGTACAACCATGAATACTCAGCCATGTTTCTGATCAAAGAAAATAGATCTCCATGCTTGTGTCTCTCAATTGGGCACAAGGATGAGCTCTTGAGTCTTCTTCTTGTATTCTTCCAAAATATTTTTCTTGTATGATCATGGAGTATTTACAACCATATAAATGGCTTCCAAATATTCTGTAATGAAGAACATTTGTCATGAATAAAACTCCACACAGAATTTCCTCGGGCTTGATTTCGATTGTATCGTGTAACTTTGAGTCTTACATATGAGGTATTTTATATTGACCTATCAAATTCTCTTTTGATCTTGATAGTAGTACCATAGAAAAGTTTAGGGGCAAAATCTATCCCCTTCAAATTTTGGCAGGGCAAATTTTATATATTAAATAAAACCCATATTAATCCCAATTTGCTTCCCCTTTATTTTAAAACAATATTACTTATATATTTATCCCAAAAATTATGGTCTAAATTTAAATATTAATTACATTTTCTCCTTGGAAAAATGACGGTCATCCTCCCTTTCCCCCAATTTATGGGAGTATCCATTGATCTTCCAAGGTTTTCGCTCACAATTTTAGATTTTTCACAAGGCCAAGGACCATGATTCACCTCGATTTGGGAATGGCAATTGGCCTTAAGGTTTTTTCACCCACCGATTCGGAGTTTTTACAGAGGATGCCCTCAATTTGGGGTTTTTACATGAATTCGGTCATGGGTGTCAGAAAATTTTGTCCCAATTTGATGGTGATTCACAATATTAATAGATCCAAGTGGTTCCACTTGAAATCTTCAGCCACGCCTAGCTTGAAATATCCAAAGGCCAAGTTCCAACTCAAAATTCTATTGTCAAAATTTGCAAATTACAGGAGGGAAAAGCGTTGACTTCTTTCCATCTTCTTGGTTTCTCTATGTCAATGTTTCTGGTTGCTAGCCTGGCCCCTGCAACACCTTGATATCGGGTAGTTCATAAGTGGCTTATGATCCCTCTCTGCAACTTTTGAAATTTGTCAAGGTTGTGCAGGGATAATAATAATTTCTTATCATTTATGGGCTCATGGTTCTCCTCTCTGCTAGTAGTAGAGTTGTTTTGGGAATTCATTAAGCGCATATGCTAGTATGGATTATCCTTATCAGTGATAGATCCCACCTAGTCTCCAGGATAGCAGATGCTTCAGGTCACGACGAGTGATTGTTTGGGTTAGTGATTGGAGTAGATCAATAGCTATGTGTAATGTTTTTAAGTTTTTGAGCTTACCCATAGTTTGGATAAACTACCTAGGTGTTTTAAAATCGTTCTCAAAATCTGGTTTTGAAACATAGTGTTTCAACACCGTGTCTCATCACTGTGTTTCCCAATGCTCATTACTTGTGTGTTTCCACGCACGTCGCACAAGTGTCATCCTCATCAATGATAGAGCTCACACAGCCTCCGAGATAACAAAGGCTTCAAGTCATGATGAGTGATTGTTTGGGTTAGTGATTTCCAATTGCACTAGATCAATAGTTCTGTGTTTATGTTTTTGAGCTTACTCACAGACTATAGTTTGGGTAAATTACATGGACATTTTTAAATCATTATCACAAGCTGGTGTTGAAACACGGTGTTTCAACACTGTTTTCCCAATGTTGATTTCTTTTGTCTTTCCATGCACGTCGCACAAGTGTCATCCTGATCAGTGATAGAGCCCACCCAGCCTCCAAGATAGTAGAGGCTTCATGTCATGATGAGTGATTGTTTTGGTTAGTGATTGGAGTAGATCAGTACTTTTGTATTTAATTTTTTGAGCTTACCCACAGTTTGAATAAATTAGGTGGTCATTTTTAAATCATTCTCACAAGGTGGTGCTGAAACAAGGTGTTTCAACACCGTTTTCCAAATGCTCATTGCTTGTGTGTCTCCACGAACAAGTATCATCCTGATCAGTGATAGAGCCTACCCAGCCTCCACGATAGAAGAGGCTTCAAGTCATGACGAGTGATTGTTTGGGTTAGTGATTGGAGTAGATCAATAGTTCTATGTTTAAATTTTTGAGCTAATGATGTTTTTAAATCATTCTCACAAGCTGGTGTTGAAACACGGTGTTTTATCACCCTGTTTCCCAATTATCATTGCTTGTGTGTTTCTACGCACAAGTGCCATTTTGATCAGTGATAGAGCCCACCCAACCTCGACCCTCCAAGATAACAGAGGCTTCAGGTCATGATGAGTGATTGTTTGGGTTAGTGAATCAATGATTGGAGTATATTAGTAGTTATGTATAATATGTATGCTGAAGTGATTTATTTTTATATAAGTATTGTTGGTTTTGTAACTTGTTGAGAAAAATTGATTTCTTAAAATTGCCAGCCCGCTCAGAGATGTGTATAAGAGACAGGTGATAGAGCCTACCCAGCCTCCACGATAGAAGAGGCTTCAAGTCATGACGAGTGATTGTTTGGGTTAGTGATTGGAGTAGATCAATAGTTCTATATTTTAGTTGTTGAGCTAATGGCGTTAATAAATCATTCTCACAAGATGGTGCCGAAACATTCAACACCGTGTTTCTCAATGATCATTGCTTATGTGTTTCCATGCACAAGTGTCATTAGTGATAGAGCCCAACCAGCCTCGACCCTCGAGGATAGCAGAGGCTTCAAGTCATGATGATTGATAGTTTGGATTAGTGATTGGAGTAGATCAATTGTTCTGTATACTGTGTTTAAGTTTTTGAGCTTACCCATAGTTTGGATAAATTACCTGGGCGTTTTTAAATTAGTTTGGATAAATTACCTGGGCGTTTTTAAATCATTCTCACAACTTACAAGTTGGTGCTGAAATATGTTGTTTCAGCACCGTGTTTCCAAAATCCCCATGCTTGTGTGTTTCCACGCATAAGTAATAGAGCACCCAGTTCCCACTGATCATACTAGATTTCCAAGAAAGAATATAACCCAAAGAATAAGTAATGCAATTCTTCCCACAAAGCTACAATTTCACATTCCTATATGAGTTTTAATATAGAAAATTCCATTCAAATGGATGCCTATACTTTTGTGGATATTGCAGTATCAAGACCATGTCGCGCATCGAGATAAACATAGTTACAGATAGTTTTAGATAGATGCAGAATATCTAGAATGAGTTTGTGCCGAACAATGAGCAAGAATGAAAAATCTAATGCATTTATTTCTACAAACACTTCATATCCATCCTCATACAGTATTCTAAGTTGTTGGTATTATAATTTCAAACATTTCCTCAAGACTCAACCTATTGGTATAGCCTATATCATATTGTACAATGTACTCCCTACTATGTAATATGATAATAATAGAAAAATAATAAAAGATAGTTATCCATATGACCATTTTTCACCATGAAAATCAATTAACTAAAATTTTCCACAATCCACTCTAGGTTTTTCCTAAACCACCATATATTACTATTTCACGCTAATTATAACCAAACACATAACTGATAGTATTTCACTATTGTTGATGCATAGCCCTAGCCTTGACTCACAAGTGGCTTCTATGATAAAGAGCATATTGTTGGGTGGAATGGTCTTGTTTGTAGTTGGTAGAGAATCTCTGATTTAGATAAGTACCCTTTATATGTTTGTGAGTATGGATAAGAATGGTTACTTTTGATCACTTTATGATGAATGACAAGTAGAAATTAGCAATGTAATAGTATTTGCAATTAATCCTGGCAAGTTTGCATATCTATATAGGTGATGGAATTCTGCAGCCATTTTATATGTCCGTGGTTAAATTAGTGGCCTTGTACGCATTATTTCTGCCTGCCTTATAATGTAACAATAAGGTGAATGGGTGTTTTTTTTTATAGTGCCCTAATACGTAGTGGTACAATGACCGCTGAGTATATTGGAAAAAGGAGAAGAAGAAGAAAGAAATAGAACAAGAGATGAGAAGATTGGGGAGAACATAATTTCTCCCAAGAAGATAAACCTAAAGAGAAGGATAGGAGAAGATGAAGAAACATAGGATTGAAAGAAAGAATGGGAAAGCAACATTGAGAGAAAATATTTGACTGTAATGGAAAAAAATTGTTCCTACAAAGAAAATTAGGTAAAACCAGTTCTCAAGGAAGTTGGGTAAAACTAGTTCCAAGAAGAAAAGAAGTAGTTCTGGTAATGAAGCTAGGTAGAAATGCAAA
>CBVK0101479840.1:0-25087 GCA_900067695.1 Picea abies | reverse complement strand
TTTTTGCCCATATCAAAAATATTTGTTTCCAGATCACATGAGGATGGATTTTTATGAAAGATAACAATTGAGGGAAGACAGATCATCATCTCTTTTCAATTTTTAGAGATAGATGCTAAGGTGGAAGATATTATTGGCCTTTCTATTTTGGTCAAAAAGTGGTTAGCTGTCAAAGAAAGAGTTCAAAGTGCCTTGTCATCACCATGAATGATTTTGAAGATGTCAAATATTATTAGAACTGTCGATGATTGTTGAAGACTAGGATAAGGGCTTGATCTCTTATGATAGGACTTGATCCTATTAGTAAGAACTGTTTTGATTTTATACTATTATTAGTATATCAGATCCATTCCTATAGGATCTGGAACCAAATTGTAAAAGCTATAAAGATGATAACTTCTAAGGAAGAGGGGTTTGAGTCCGGAGACTAGACCATGCTACTATTGTAATAGACTTTTCTCATATATCATACAAAAGCACACGTTCCTTTCATTATTATTGTCATATTACCATCTCCTTTCTTTTCTGTACTTTGAATGATTGTTTTAATTTAAGTTTGTCTTAACTACTAGTGAATGTTATCTCACTTTGTCAGTTCATAAACTTGATTTAATAGTAATCTACACTATCTTTATTCAACCCATCACCCATCTGATCTGGTTGATAAATATACGAGATCGGTCTCGGCATTCCTGCTGAACCGCTCTTCCGATCTCACCATACAAAAGCACACGTTCCTTTCATTATTATTGTCATATTACCATCTCCTTTCTTTTCTGTACTTTGAATGATTGTTTTAATTTAAGTTTGTCTTAACTACTAGTGAATGTTATCTCACTTTGTCAGTTCATAAACTTGATTTAATAGTAATCTACACTATCTTTATTCAACCCATCACCCATCTGATCTGGTTGATAAATATATAATTCTTCACCCATAGTTCAAGTACTTATCTGATATTTAATTCTTGAAAGCCTTGTCTCATCTGGTTATATATTTGACTGTCTCAAGAGTAAGTCAGTTATCTAGTATCCCATTTGATCCAATAAACACATAAAACCAAAACACATTTTAAGTTACCAGGCTTCTTCAAGCTACAACCTAAGAAGGACTCCTGGAGAGATAATAGGCTCAATCCAATCCAACGGGCATTCCTCTGCAAGGAACTTTTCCCTATCAATCCGTAAACCCCACGATTCCAAAACAATAGTCCCTTCAATCAAAATATATGGGAGGTCCAACAGGACAACCACATCACATGGGGGGATGTTGGATGCAGGCTGAGTCAGGAGGAAAGGCTATTTTTGGAGGAGAAGCATGCAAGGAGGAAAGGACATCTGGAAGGAAAAGCAACACTTGTAAGAAAAGCAAGAGAGACACACATGCAAGGAAGACGTAACAACACTAGGGTTAGGGTTTTTGTAATGTATTGTAATGGCTGGTGAGCCAAGAATATAAATAAGTAGTACTTAGAGGAAGAAGAGGGACTCCGAGGGAGAGAGGGAGAGACATAGAGAGAGAGAGAGGGAGAGATCCATGTACAAAGGTACACAGAGAAAGAGAGAGTTGTAAGCATTGTATGAATCATTAAGCTAGTGATATAGGGGAGTAGTGAGCGAATTAATCCCGAGGGTTAGATCACAGGTTGAGGATCCTGGTGCGATCTAGTCAACCTCACAGGGATCGAGGAGCCGGTGGAAAAGAATGAGACGTAAGATTGTAACCACACATGACATGATATATTTTTGAACCTTAATAAAATCTTGAGATATAGATCTTTGTGGACGTAGCCTAGGAGGGGGTGAACCAAGGTAACACATGTGTTATGTGAATGAATGTATGCGTCTTTATTGTTGATTAATTACTGAATGGTAGATGAATGAATTAACTAGTTAGATATGGTATTCATGAATAGAATGATTGCTATAAGTAGAGGTTAGACTGGATGAATATAGATTGCAGAGTACAACCACAGATATCCAATCATCCCCAAGGTTGCAAACACCTAAGTATTGCAACCACCCATAGAGCTATCTCAAGTGAGACTGCGCCATACACCCTGTGTGCTGCATTTCCTTCTAGTCTACCAGAGGGGCCGATAGTTTTAAAGGGCTTATGTTGGGAGCTTATCGAATCTTAACAAGGGTCAATCTGTGATAGTAAGATAGAATCAGAATAAACCATAAGGAATCCTAAGAAAGACTAAGACCAATAGAAGAGTAGAAATCCAACAAATGGTTCCGTTGCCGGTTGTTTGAAAGAAAATGGGATTGAGTATGTGAGATTTGTGGAATACGCGACTGGATAACAAGACGTTGAGCGAATAAGAATCTAAAAGGGGATGTTGAGACCGTAGAATCCAACGAAGGCATGGATAGAGAGTTGGTTGAAGACAAAGGAGCTAGAGTTTGCGCAGAAAGATAATAGAAACCCGAAGTTGACACCGTACAAATATCTGGACAAGTACGTATTCGGTGACTTACATGAAGTATTTTTCTGCAATTTCCCGCATGTATTGCAGGATTGGATAAAAAGATTAAAAGACAACCATCCTACAAATTGGATCAGACAGCTAGACTAGAATCCTAAAGAGATCGCACAGTTACAACGAGTTGATTATAAGTTTACACGTGCAATAGATTTTTGGTTAGACAACATTGTTGTAGGATTTATCACAAAATTTGTAGTAGATACAACGAATTCTTACGACACGGATGAACAAGATTTCTTGAAGGGACCTTGAGGTAGGTACATTATATCATTATATACTTCTATTAAGATATTACTATATAACAAAGGTGTAATGGCAATGGAGTTAGACAACTAAACTTCCCCGCGTGCATGGGGGAAGGGGGGAAGCACCGTCAGGAGAATGAGAAATGGAAGGAGAAGGAGATAAAGGAAAGAAGGAGGAGGCCTTGGACCCAATTATGATGGATGAAAACCAGATCAAGAGGATCATGGAAACAATTGGAGATACACATAGTGGAGTAACATACTAATATAAAGTGAACACCAAGAAGAGAGCCGTAGCAACGAGGGAAGGCTTGGCAAGTGATGAAGAGGAGGTAGAGGATCTCTGGGATGTGGAGCAGATTGAGGAAATATTATATGCAACATATGAGAGGAAGACGAGAGGTCCAACAACGAGAATAGAAGGCAACACTCCTATCCATATTAATGTTAGTGTGGAACCCATAAACCCATGTGTGATTAATACACTAAGAAGAACACCACCATTTAGACAACTAAATTTTGGGAGAAGGAAGACAGAAAGAAGTACATATACACAAGGAACAACAACTGGGGGAGCTAGATTAGGAAGCATTAGTCAAGTATCTACACCGCGTGGAGGTAGTAGTTCAACATTCAGGATGGTAGGACATGATCCCACCATCAGGTTACCAGAATTCAAAGGTGAGGCGTTGGAGGACCCGGAGAAGCACCTGTTTATCTACGAAAAGATCTGGGAAGCGAAACAGATCACATATGAGGACACCAAACTTGCACAGTTAGATATCACACTAAGATATCGCGCACTAGATTAGTACATGAGTTTAGTTGCGAACAGTCCGCCAGGGACAACCTGAATGATTGGAGAGATCAAGAAGCTGTTGATAAATGAGTTCTAGAAGCCTAGTTCATAGGATCAATACATGAATGAGATGATAGAGATTAGACAGAAACCAGGAGAATCGGTATGGGAGATTGACCAGAGATTCAAAGGATTGAAGGGAAAGCTAAAATATGTCATGACAAACATGCAACATAGGAATCTGTTCGTCAATTCACTGCTACCACAATTGAAATATCCGTTGCGACAACAAAAGTTTCAGACACAGGCAGAGGCTCTACAGACAACCCTACAAGTGGAAGAGAACCAATATCAAAAGATATATCCATCCATAAAGGAGCTGAAGGAGGATCTGAAGAACTTAACATTCCAGCTAAACTAGAACAAAGGTAAGGACAAAAGAGAAGTCGTTTGGTGTACCACATGTAGGACAGAAGGACACCATAAGAACGAATGTTCAACATTCGTGTAGTACATGGAAACATGAATGCCAAACCCATTTCCAACATGAGGACTATGGTGTGAAATCTATAAGAAATAGGGACACGATCCATATCACTGCCCAATGATGTAGAAGTACCACACAATATCGAAGAGCTCGTATTGCAACTTCTGCAAGTCAGTAGGCCATGATGACAAAGATTGCAGAACCATGGACCTCATGAGGGAAAGAACATCAGATGCATAGAGGGTGCATGCATAAATGATGACCAGGCAAGCCACACCACAATTTAACCAAGTACCAGCTTCGTATAACACCACGCAACAATAATATAACACTGCACAACAACGGTATAACATTGCGCAACCGCAGTAGAATACCGCGCAACCACACTATAATCCCGCATAGTATAACTAGGCGCCTCAGTATAACGCACCACGAGGGAATCAAGCTGGATACAGAGGTGGAGGAAGAGAAATATGAGGCTTTGGAAGAGGCAGAAGACCAGTGGTATGCCACAACTGTCAACAACCCAGACACTATGTAAGAGAATGTCCACTTCCACCTGCGACCTGTATGTACTGTCGTGCATCAAACCATGCCACGAAAGAATGTCCAACACTATTAGGGAAGATCCATGAGAAGAGAAATTAGAACAATCAGAATGTTCAGTGGATTTTGGCAGAAGCGAGGGATGAAGGAAGAAACATCAACATAGTTATGCGGGTAGGAGCTAAAACAGGAAACGATGCAGCAAGACAAGAGCCAACACAACACCAATGGGTGAAAAAGAATTCCGAACCAAAGAAGAAGTTTGATGTGTATAATGAAAAGGAGATATTCAAGCAAGCTAGACAAGAATTTATGAAGCCAAACATTGCATCGACATCAACTGCGCAATTAAATAAGGAAGTACCAGCATACGAGATGCCTCCATTGCTGGATCACACCAAAGAAACACAACCACTGGGACAAGTAAGTACGATTAAGGGTTTTTTTCAATCCTATGTTAAACTACTAAATGATCCATCCTTTGTTAAAGTATTACAAAATATGCTAGAAATATGTAGCATAGAGGCAAAAGGAAAGCTAGAACAAAAAACAATTAATCATCTGCATACAAGAAGGAGAACAAACAGGGAATTCAGACTGAACACCAACATTGGAGATTTCAACATGGGAGATATTATACGGGATTTAGGATCCGAAGTAAATGTATTACCTAATAAGACATGGCAATGTATGGGAGAACCCACATTAGGATATTCACCTGTTCAGTTAAAACTAGCAAATCAACACAGATTTCTACCAATTGGAAGACTAAAAGGAGTGATAGTAGATATCGATGGAGTGCGCACTAAAGCTGACTTCAAAGTAATTGAGATAGTGGATGGCACAACACCTTATCCAACATTGCTTGTCTTGGATTGGGAGTTTGATAACCAAACCGTAATCAACTTAAAGACAAGGAATATGACATTCGAGTTAGGAAAATATAGAGTCATTGCGCCATTAGACCCATATGAAGGGGAAAGGTTTGTAGAACCTACTTGCTTGGACCTGAAGGAAATTAACCAGTTGTACAGAACAACCACATGAGATTATGTGAACCCAATTGCATATAGGGTACTCATCTGGAGAAGCATCACCTCATGTACGTTAGACTCAGATACGGGTTTAGAAAATTAGCAGCAGAGGTTACACGAAGTCTCCACAAGAAGATGCAAAACAATAGACCGTGTAGTAAGATGGGTAGGTATGGAGATAAGGGAACCTCCTAGCTTCCATGGGGTGAATGACTAAGAAGTATTCTTAACGTGGTACGAAGATGAAGTGTTAGATAATCAATGGCTCTTAGCCCTGGATATAGCACTCAAGGCAACACCTACAATATGGTGGGGTGCACACAAAGAAACAGTTAAAGACTGGTACCAATGTAAGTGGTTATTGTGCATTAGGTTTGGCACAGAACAAGGAAGTAACTAGCTGAGAAAATATGATGGACAGGGGGAACCAACATAACACATGGAGAAGTGTAGAATGCTATGGAAAATGACACCACCGAAGGAATGACCTCATCATTTTGTTCACACATTTTAAGGGATCCCAACAAACTGGTATATAGACCAGGAATTGCGTAGAGGAAATACACACTGGACACTATTACAACATAAATTTATAGTCAGTTTCTCATTTGAGCATGAGAACCCCAACATAGAATCACCACTCAAACAAATCATAGGGGTGATATTCATTAAACAACCAGAGGTTGAATTCATGACAAAAGAACAACAACCAAACAACCAAACAATAAAAGAACTACTGTCATGCCACCAGGTGCAGGAAGAAGCACCAGATGAAGATGACCTGCGTGATATTCATATTGAGGAAGTTGAAGGAGAAAGAGATGTGGAAGGTCCACCTCTAGAATCAGAAGTATTTGCTATGCCGATCAAGGTGAAGAAAGTTAACATTGAGACAATTAAGAACCCCAAAATGCCCAACATTGGAGACTATTGGGATGAGAAAATAGTGGAAAGCATAACAGAGTTATTGCATGAGTACAACAACCTGTTCCAACAACGTTCACAAAAATGAAAGGCATAACAGGAGATCTAGGCGAAATGAAGATACCACTTAGAGCTGAGGCAAGACCGATCAGATAACGTCCATACAGACTAAACCCTATCTATAAGAAAAAAGTCAAAGAGAAAATCAATAGGATGTTGGAGGCTGGAATCATAAAACCTATAAAGGAATCTGAATGGGTAATCCAGATGGTAGTTCAGTAGAAGAAACAAGGGGGGATAAGAATATGTGTTGATCTGAGGAAGCTGAATGATGCGTGCCTACATGACCCGTTCCCTACTCCTTTCACAGATGAGGTGTTGGAGAATGTAGGAGGACAAGAAGCTTATTCATTCACCGACGGATTCTCGGGATACCATCAGATAAAGATAGCACTGAAAGACAGATACAAGACCAATTTTTCCATAGAATGGGGATCCTACCAGTATACATTCATGTCGTTTGGACTGAAGACTGCACCAACAATAGTTTCCAGGGTAGTCATAGCTGAATTCAAAGAATTCATCCACTAGTTTCTAGAGGTATATCTGGATGATTGGACAGTTTATAGTTTGTTGAAAGACCATGTAGGGGTGTTGAGGTTGATTTTAGAAAGATGCAGGCAATGCCATATATTGTTAAGTATCAATAAGTGCATCTTCAGAACACCTTTTGGGATACGATTGGGCCATATAGTATGCAAACAAGGCTTGCTAGTAGATCCTACCAAGACTGTAGTAATTGTTAATCTACCACCACCAAAATCAGTCCGTCAGTTGAGAGTGACATTGGGACACACAGGATACTACAGGAAATTTATAAAGGGGTATGCATAGATCACTGTGCCAATATAGAAATTGCTAAGAAAAGACATCACGTTTCAGTGGAATGGGGATTGTCAGCACGGATTGGACACCCTGAAAGAGAAGATGGTAACCACACCAATACTAGTATTCCCAGATTGGTAAAAGAAATTCCATGTGCATGTAGATGCATCGACCATAGCACTTGGAGCTATTGTGGCATAGACAAGATCAAGAGAATTGGACCATCCTATAGCATTCGCTAGCACAAAACTGTCAGAATCGAAGAAAAATTACAATACCACAAAGAGAGAAGGCTTAGCTATGGTCTATGCATTTCAGAAGTTCAGGCATTATTTATTGGGAAAAAATTTCAATATGTTCACAGACCATTCAACTCTCAAATACCTCGTCAACAAGCCAGTGTTGGGGGGGATAATTTGTAGATGGTTATTGTTGTTCTAGGAATTTGACTTTGAAGTGATAGTCAAACCAGGGAAGTTGAATGCAGGACCTGATCACCTGTCGATGATCACTAATGGGGAGGAACCTACGAATTTGGAGGACAACTTTCCCAATGCACAACTATTTTCAGTCCAAATAGCCGATGAATACTTCACAAACATCATCTAATACTTGAGTATAAGGACTGCACCACATGAATTCAACACTGCGCATAAGAAAAATCTGGTAGTCAGGGTTGTAGACTATCAATTGATTGCAGGACACTTATACAAAATGGGTGCAGATCGCATCTTGAGAAGATGTGTGCCAGAACATGAATTACCTAGGATTTTAGCAGAAGCCCATGAGGGAATAACAAGAGGACATTATGCAGGAAAAGCTACCGCACATAAGTTATTGAGTGCATGACTATGGTGGCTGACTATTCACAGAGACTCAAAGGACTACTGCCAGAAATGTGATGTATGTTAGAGGGTTGGTAAACCGAATAGAAGGGATGAGATGCCTATGAGACCACAAGTAACCTTGCAGGTATTCGACAAATGGGCAATAGATTTTGTGGGACCAATTAACCCACCAACAATAAGGTCAGGAGCGAGGTACATTATTACTGCGACAAAGTACTTAATAAGATGGGCAGAAGAAACACCAGTAAAATATTGCAACGCAGAGACAACAACACACTTCTTGTTTGAGCAAGTTATCACTAGATTTGGATGCCCAAAGATTTTGATGAGTGACCATGGAACTCACTTCATTAACAACACTATTAAGGCTATGACTGAGGATTTTGAATTTTATCATCAAAAGAGTACACCATATCATCCTCAAGCAAATGGAACAGTGGAATCCTTTAACAAGATCCTTGAGAATGCACTGACAAAGATCTGCAACGTTAATAGGGATGATTGGGACTTGAAGATACCAACAATACTATGGGAGTACAAGACCACATGAAAAAAATTAACAGGGCAAACACCATTCAGATTGGTGTATGAACAAGAAGTAGTGGTGCCATTAGAGTTTTTGGTACCTAGTCTACGCGTAGCAACAATTACCAACATGACAGAGCGAGGCGCAATACAGGAAAGGCTAAGTCAGCTGATGATCATGGAGGAAGATAGGATTCTATTAGGGTTTCACCAAGAAGTACAAAAGTCAAGGGACAAAGCTTGGCATGATAGACACATCAAGAAGAAAAATTTCAAGGAGGGAGACTTAGTCTTGGTGTACGACAATAAATCTCTTCAGCACCCAGGAAAAATCAGAATGCATTGGTTAGGACCATACGAAGTAAATACTGTCATAGATGGGGGAGCTGTATAGTTGAAGCATTTAGGAGGAACATAACTCAGAGGGATGATCAATGGGAGTCGACTGAAGTTGTATAGGGATAGTCGACCTCCTAACACTTATATAATAATAAAAAAACTAAGCGCAACAACATAGGGGTTACTACTTCAGACATCAAAAGATAACAACAAATGCGTAGTGCGCTGAAAAGAGAATGTGCATGCGCACTTAGAAAATTTAGCGCGACGAAGAAAGGAACAACAATCACTAAAAGGAAGAAACAATGTGAATGGCGGGTACGACAAATAAGCGCCAACGAACATCGACTATCAAAATTGAATGAAAAGAACGATTGATGGGACGTCGTTTTAATTGCGCCAATTGGCGACAGCAAAGGAATTCAATGGAAAGTACATGGAAAGTGCTAGTTCATTCAAAATACAAGTTGGGTAATGTTTCTGAGAAGTTTCATACGATTCCTATATAAGGTAAGCACACGGGGATCAGACGAGTTATTGTGAAATTGAGAACATCACAAAGCGACAGAGTATACAGAGCAGAGAGCGAGTTTGCAGAATTTACAGAACCAACTGAGCTCGACGGACAACACCTTTACCACCATGGGACCACCCAAGCTAGGAGCGTTGAGCCAGGCCTGTAGATGACATCGAAGCAACCTCAGAGCACCTCAACAACCACAGGAAAGCGAACAACACCCACCTTGGCCTCCGGAGTTTGTGAACTTGGACGAAATCATGTTGCCCGATATGGCACCAGGAAGCCCCACACCAGTGGTGGAAGAAACCTAACAGACAACACCAATGGGCATGTATATTGATATGTCAGAAGTAGGACAAAGCCATCATACATAGGATATAGGAAATCCTTCACACTCATAAATCCATGAAGAAGCCTCGAGGGTTAATGGGATGGTCTTAAACCAGGCAAAAATGACTATGCTAGAAAGGTTACACACAACCATGCCGGAGCAACCATAGGAGGGCGTAGTAGAAGATGTCACCGACCAGGGAGAGGAGTGTGCATAAGAGAGAACAATGGAGGCTGGAACTTCGAGTCATCCACCACAGTGCAAGGGGAAGCAGGCAATAGAAATATCAACGCGCAATATCAACGCGCAAGAAGGATGTCACAACCATAGTCTTTCCACGCATTTCAAAAGGGGTCCGTGTCGCGGGTAACCTGTTAGGCCACATGGAAAAACTACGATAATCAGATCACGATGTGAATGACACAGACAAGTTTCCATAGTTTTCCAAGAAAATTTACCTAGATACTGTGGGTATAGGACACTTTGATGAACCAATTAACCAACCAAAATAGTGGGTAGCCAGACTGGCCAAAACAAGGATTCTAGGCCTATTAGAGATCCCGCACTTTGGAAGGGGCTGAGACGTAACCAACTGTGTCAAGCAACTGATAGAAGTTACCCACGGAGGATACTTATGGGTGGAAGAGCCCATCTCGATAGACGTAGATCTCATTACATATATTATAGGTCTCCCACCACAGGGGGAGATACCCGCGCAATTCCTCGATGACAACACGAAGGAGAAGGCACTGGCCGAGGAAATGAAGAAGACGTATGGTACAGAAAGAGGGTCGTGCAGAATCATAATTAAGCACATTAGTGACACAACAACAAGGATGGCCACAAAAATCATGGCGTACAATTTACTCAAGAAGTGCCACAAGGAGGAAGTCCCTACCGGGGTTGTCGTAGCGACAACACAGTGTGTGGAGGGAACTATACTCAACTTGGCCCCATACTTGTTGAATCTGTTCCTGGAAGACCGCAAGGACGCGTAGGACCTAGGGACAAAAAATCACTATTCTTGTCTACTCGTCCTGATTGCCTTGGTCGAATGGAGGGAGCCTAAGTATACATGCTTTGCTAAGAGATCCAATTGTTTCCGTGTGACACAATACCTATCACTAGGGAGCACTTCAAACCCTAAGAACAAAAGTGCAAATACATGCATGTTTGCAGGGTATTACAACGACCTGTAGGAAATCATTTCCAACACTTGGCGGATTACGCCATATGTAGTCACACAATATCAGGGCATAGCCAACCTCAAAGCAACCAGGCATACAGTATGGATCCAAGCATGGAAGGATCCATAGAACCAATGGATACAACTGTAGTACTGCGTCAAGGAAGAGGATGTAGAAATGGCCATCAAGGATTGGCACGATGACTGGAGGATTCTAGAATTGAATCAAGAGATGATCATGGATAAGGAGGCTGATGCAAGGCAAGAACATACACCCATAGGAGACAAAATGATTCCCAAGAAGCCCAAGGCAGGTCAGAACCCGACGCAACAAAAGAAAGCGGGTGTGTCCAAGAAAGGCACCTAGGCGGGGAATAAGAACAACACCCAGGCGTTGTAGGAACATGAGAAAGAGATTGAGACAACACAGGGGACCACATCAAGTGCTACTTAGCAGGATCAAGGTGAGACCAAGAGGCTTCATGTCCCAAGGTTGCAAACATTTGAGTATTACAACCACCCATAGAGCTATCTCGGGCGAGACTGCATCGTACACCCTGTGTGTTGCGTTGCCTTCTGGTCTACCATAGGGGCCGATAGTTTTAAAGGGATTTTGTTGGGAGATTATCAAATCTAAACCAGGGTCAATATATGATAGTAATATAGAATCAAAATAACCCATAAGGAATCTTGAGCAAGACTAGACCAACAAAAGAGTAGAAAGCGAACAGGGGACCATAAGGTCAATCTCATTACATAGGAGGTCCATGTGTTCAGTCACAATACATGGGTGGAAAATCAAGAGAACCACCTTACATGGGTGGACAACCTTAGCAACCACCGTATATGGGAGGACCATCTAGTTTTGTCGTCTCACCATAACCTAGATATGGTCCTACTAGTGTTCCCATGCAATATGGTTATCACCAGTATATGCACACTAACCAACAACTTCCATTCTTGGAAATGTTAGATATGTCAGATCTGTCACGTTTGACAAACGATCCCATTCAGCATGCCCCGTTTTGACCCGCCATCCCCGCCAAATTACCATCTGACATCCTGAAATTCGACAGAAAACCTGGGGAAGATCCTAACAATCATGTTATGACTTTCTAGTTATGGTGTTATTCCAACTCTTTAATGGACGATTCCATTCGTCTAAGACTGTTTCAGAGACTACTTACAGGTGTCACAATGAAATGGTATATTGAGTTTTCGCGTAACTCCTTTTTCGACTTTAATTCTCTTTCCATGGTTTTTCTGACACATTTTTAGTTGCCTAAATGGTACGAGACCAATACAGAACTTTTGACCTCACTCCAATAATCCTCTTCCACCCACATATCTGATCGTATTCATGAGTGGAGACAACAAAGACTGTTAATTAAAGCTCCAATTCTAGACCAACTCCTCGTGGATTGGTTTACAAAGTTTCTCTTACCTCCCATTTCCTGCGATGTTTCTATGGGAGACGTTGTTATTAAGGAGTAGGCTATCAACCATGTGCAATATTTGGACTTGGTGTATTCCTAGTCTGACACACTTTACGATCTAATCCCTCATGCTCCCCGCCCGTCGAACAATTTGACAAGACCTGATCCATAACCCAGTTCTGTTTCAAACACCACAACTACTTCCACTCCTGCTCAAACCTCTGAGGTGAACGTGGTCCAATCCACTTCATCTCAGAAACCATGAGGTAAGAAGAAAAACAAGGCTAAATCCAATAAATATTCTAACTGAAAAGATACTACAGAGACTGTTGATACTCAACTGACTAGGAAGGTTAAGTTTCCTTGCATGATCTATGAGGAATATCAATACACGAAAGATTTCCCTCATCATGAGGAAATCACTAAATTTATGAAGGATACCTCCCAACCGGTTGAGTAGCAACATCTGGTTGTGAAAAATCCTTCCCCTCCTCAAGGGGGAAACACAGATCATTCCCACCATGCGTATGCTTCCATAAGTGCCTATGAGGTCTATATGTTTAAGATGGTTAATTTGACAACTTGAGAAAATACCTATGACACTCCTCCACGTGATTAGACTAAAGTAAAGATTATTGATCAACCTTCCACTCCTCTTCAGATCGAGAAGCCAATTTATGACACAACATTGCACCTGCCTAAGAGCGTAATTCGAAAAGTGACATTTAATCCAAATGCCCACGCCCAAAATTACAACATTGTTGAAGATTTGGCGTAGGCGCCTTGTGCTATGTCAACCCTCGAAGTTCTACAACACTGTCCAAGTCAACATAGAACCCTAATGTCAACCATTGGAGCTATGGATCCAGAGGAATCAAACTTGATTACGTTTAATCTGGATTATTTTAAGGAAAGTATCTCCCACCACTTAGAATTCCAAATTCAAGTTTTGGTTGGTGGAATAGACATCCATCTCACTATTTTGGATGAGGTATCCTCCACTTTTGTCATGTCTTTTCCTTTTTGGAGAGCCCTTGGTTCTCCTACACTTACTTAGTCCCCTACCACCTTGAAAGAGTTTGATGGACGTGGTTTCCAACCTCATGGACTCTTGTAGTCTTTCGCTGTGATGTTGAAGGGTAAGACTCTTTCGGTCAATATCAAAGTGGTTTACGTGCCCCTGGATTGCAATTTGTTACTTGATCATACTTGGTTCTATGCGACGACTGTCGTCGCATCTTCGGTGTTTCATATTTTACGATTTCCCCATCAAGGAAAAACGATCACTATTGACCAACTTGACTATTCAACTCCAGATCTCCAAGATGTTGCAATGAATAATGTCCCTTTTCTAGGACATAATAGTTTTGAGAGTATAGGAGTAGGTCTCCTTAAGGATTCCTCGCTTATGGGGGTTTTTCCTTTGCCTGCTCCTCCCACCCTGCAAGTTTCCACGTTAAATATGATTTCGACTTAGGTATGACAATCCTTAGAATTATCTTATCCTTTGGTAGTACCTGGTATCAATGAGCATAGTTATTTCCCTGTGTCAAGCTCGTTAAAAAATGAAACTTCAGACCCCCCTCCATTCTAATAGAGTCTCCCTCTGGATCAAATACTTAAACATTTTTTTTCTCCGCCTAGTGAAAATGTTCCTATTAGTAACTAGACGCCTAAACAAGGAAATAAGAAGATTCGTCGGAGAAAACGATGCTTGGGGGGTAGGACTCCAACATCTGGACATCATGCTGGAAATAAGCCACTAGATTTTTCCAAAGAAACTGTGGGAAAAACACCTCTAGAGAAACATGGTGCTAGGAGTGATCCTTGCTTGGGATTCGGTCCCAATGTAATGTAGTAGGATTTCCTAGAACGAGCTCAGTCTTTGTTCTTTCTCGTGCCTGTAAATACATGAGAATAGGTTACCGATATTAGTCTTTGTTCTTTCTCATGTTTGTTAACACATAAGAATAGGTTACCGAGTATACTTTTATCTCTTTTTCGAACTCGTAAAAGCTGTATGAAAAATGAACTCTTTGGAGTTTCCTTTAAGCTCTTTTCAGAATCCCTAAACATGAAAAGACTGTCAATTGAACTTGTTTCCTTTCACACTTGTTAAAAAGGTTTTGAAAGGGAATATTTCGGCCTTGTGAGACTAATTACAAAAAAGGAACACTCTAATCAAGCATGATTAAAATAGTTCTCCCTTGTATTGTTTTACACCTTTTTCAGGCTTGTGAGACTAAATTTACAAAAAAATCATCCATGGAGTCATCTTTAAGTTCTTTTCAGACTCTCTAAATATGAAAAAGCATCGAGTTCACATTATTTGGGCTCGTAAAACTATGCATCGAATGACCTATGTGAGTCCAATATCCAACACCTACATGGGACTGAACCCCTCCTTCTTCAGGTTCATTAAATATATGGTGAGGGACTCATCCAAAGAATGAGCTATACTGAGCATATGTTATCCTCCTCAATCTCATTAAAAAATAAAGAGATACTCATCTATTTGGATGGGGGGGAAATTGAAGGAAGTGGGTTAAGTTTTTTGGAATCCTTTATGGTATCTATTGTCGCCCTTGAACATGGCACCTATTTGTGTCTCATATTACAGTTGGGTAATCTGCATGTCTCTGATTCATACCAATTCCATGTGTCACTATAATTTTTCATTCTAGTCGAAGAATGCTCTTTTGTCATCACATTGTGTTCTTTGTATTTGTCAAATCAATGCTGTGAAGTCAATTGTCATGCCTCATCATGTTCAAGGAAAGTTTCACTTCAAACCATCCATCTGTAGTATTACCAATTTCCATTTCCTGTGTCAGTCCATACTCATTCGATCCACCATATTACATTACTTTCTGTGTTAGTTTCATGTTGATGATGGGGGATACATCAAGGACCTCCTTTGATGAGTCTTTTCCAGTTGAATTTAGCACATTATTCGAGAATTAGACTTAGAAACCATTTAGTACCTTGGGACCTGCATGCCTTAATGGCAGGTCTCCTCGCTTTCTATAGTAGGTTTATATCATTGACCTTTGATCAGATGATTCCACAAATTTTTGACCTCGACTCATTTATTCACATTCGTTGGAATGTACTCGGGTACCTTGGGAGTCATTGAAATCATTGGTGATTTCCCTTGCACTTGTTAACGATTTACCTCAATGACTGGTAATCAAGTGGTTTCTACCATGTTCAACATCAAATCATCTATTCACATAGCTATATTCGTACTGCTTCGATATCGAGATGAAGACCCTGGGTTGGGCGTTCACTCTGTTATCTTCCTTGCCCAGGCTGCGATGGAGATCATTTGAGCATGTAAAAGATTTCAGTACAATCATCGTAAGAAGGAAAAGCAACATGCAAGAGGAAAAGCCACACGACGAGGAGGCAGACAAGCTTAACCATATTAGGGTTAGGGTTTTTGATAAGGATTGTAACATCTAGAAGCCTGAAAAATAGTATAAATAAGAACATAGGAGGTCTAGGTCAAGGGTTAGGAAATTTGGTATTATTGATGAGCTGAGAGACTGTCGATTGTAATAAGGTTGTAGAAGAGTCAAATAAGCTATTTTTTTCGGGTTAGGTCACAGGTTGAAGATCTTGATGTCATCTAGTCCACCTCATAGAGGTTTGTTGACCTCATCATGATTGTATGATTGAATATGTAATGTGCACAACACTATATTTTACACTGGACTAAATAAAAGAGCAAAGAAGCCAAATCTTTGTGGATGTAGCCCAGGAGGGGGCGAACCACGGTAAAACTTGTGTTCTGTGTGATGTTTCTTGAATGGTTTAATTTTTGTTAATGGCTAGATTATGAATGAATGATTAAATAGATGTATTAACATGCGTGCATAAGGCTAAAGATGAAGGAATGAATCCTAGAAGTACTTTAATCAAGAACAATTTTAAGGCATAAAGAAAGATAGAATACACTCCTAGATGCACACTCATTCCTAGAATGCAAACACCTAGGTATTGCAGTCACCCATAGAGATATCTAGGGTGAGACTGTGTTGTGCATCCTATGCACAGTGTTTCCTTCTGGTTTACTAGGAGGGCCGATAGTTTTAGAGGGTTTTGTTGGAAACTTGTTCAGATATGAACTTGGGTCAACCCAAGAAGAAGTAAGAAGTCAGAGATCTAACTAACATGTGACAACCCCCTAGCCATGCTGGGGGATGGCCATGGCACCCCCTCTGTCATGCTGGAGGAGCACCACTATTAGCATGGCTCCTTGTCTCTCACTCTGGGGGAGCGCCATTCTTGTTAGAGGAGAAAGGGGGATCCTCCACCTAATTCTATGGGTTATCTCTCCCATGCTTTGGCTTCACATTAATATATGATCTAAATCTCAAGGATCCATATCCTCAACCATATACCTCATTTTCTCATGGTTTTTGTGCCTCTCAAGTCTATATATTGAGGGATTTCCAAGGTGAATGGGGGAAGAAATAAAAAAAGCATCATTATTTTGATCTTGGTTCATTCGTGCAAGGAGTTGGATGAGGAGAGCTTGGATAGGCTGCTGCAACATCAATCATGGTCTGTAATTACTCTCTTTTTGGTTCTCATTGAATATACTTGGCCTATTTCCTTCAAGCTTGTGTATTCTTTCATGTGCTTGTCTATTGCTACTTTATTGTAGATGAATTTGTTTTACCTAATCAACTAGAGTAGGAGGTAGTCGTTTCTCTTTGTTTCCTATTGCAGGTATCAAGTTGTGCCAGGAGGTTTGAAGATCAAGCTCACTGATTGGAAGCAATGAGGACAAACTTCATAAAAAGGTACATCATGCCCTTTCTCCTTCTCTCTTTCTGATTGATTAAAATGAGTTTAAAGGGATGCTAGTTTCCATTTGTAGTGTTTCTGTCTTTGTATAGGGGTCTAGTAATCCAAGGGAATTTTCACCTGTCCATGGGGGAAATATTCCATAACACCATGAGAGATTCATCACAATAATTCTAAATATCACATTTATTCTCAAAATTTTCCCTTTTAGATAATAAATCATCGAGTTAGGTTTATTCTTTACTTGAAGAACATAATTGATTTTTGATAACTTCTCTCTCTTTTTCTCTCCAGGTTCAAATTTTATTTTTCCTCGATCCAACGACTCCATTATGTTCTCTTCTTTTTATTTTATGGTCCGCAGGAGCCCCAATCCCAACTCTTTTGGACAAACACATTTATTTTCATCAGACTGTAAAGACTTTATCATTTTTGAGAAAATCCCAAAGAACCAATTCGAGGTTAATTTTAACTGTATCTTTGAACTCTAAATATTTGAGGTTAAAATATATGAAATTGACTCATCAAAATCTTATTTTGATTCTAATGAAAAACTCTTTTAAGGTTCTCTGATTTTTGGGATCATCTCTTTTCTTCCTATAAATGTGATCAAATATATTTCATGGATGTGATGAATGTGATATCTGTTTTTATTTCTTATAATATATTATCTATATATATTATTTCTTCCAATTTTATAAGTGAATATTCCTGGTCCTCTTCTCAAGAATTGTTTCTGTGTATATTTATAAATTTTATTTTAATTAAGCGATAAAAATTTTGGGGCTTGCTTCATAGAATTCTCCAATGTATAAATATTGTCCCAAAAGAATTTAAGAAAGATCTTTTACAAAAATCCAAAGAAGAGTACCACCTTTATAAAAACACAGGGGGATTCATGTCCTCGTGAGGTTTTTGTTTCGGTCTTAATAGACTCAAACATAAACATCCACATGATCCTCCTCATAAGATATTGAGGGACATGCCTATAATTACAAGGATTCAAAGGCTCTTTCATTGCAAATAATTAGTCATGTTGCAGGTGTGGCATGCCTCACATAGAAGTGAGCAAGGCGTTATACGAATCCCAACATATTCAATAGCCATGAAGCCTATAGAGGATACATGGCCTAATAAATTTAAGGATGAAGTATGGAGCCTATGATTGAGCATAGCCATGGATAAAGTTAACCTGTATTATCTCCAAACCACCAACTATTCTATTTGGCCAGTGGTAGTGATCAATAACAATATCCTCCCATGGTTTTCCATGGAGAATGAACATCTTATGCTAGATCTTATAGTCCTAGGTAGAAGACAAGTGAAGATAATGTATGTCTACCTCCAACCATTGATCAATCAATTTAAGAAATTATGGGAAGGGATACATGTATATGATGTATCAAGACCCATCCCAATGGAGAGGTGTTTTATGTTGTATGGCATATGTGTGTACACCATGCACGATTATCCAGGACTAGGAGTTTTCTCTTGTAAGCACGTTGATTGATTTATTTATATCTGTAATATTATTTGGCAGACTTAATTTGGTGCAATTATCTTTTTGACACTAACATGCTATGTATACAATAACATCGTAGGTCTTGTAACAGAAGGGTATCATGGATGTAAATGTTGTGGACCTTCTATAAAGGATGGGTGGTCCAACCACGTACAAAATTCAGTGTACAACTTCTTGAGGTTATTCCTCATAAAAGAGTTGCATTTGATTTTAATGGTAAACCAAAGAGAACTCAGAGACCTGAAATAATGACACTGACAGATTGGACTAGGGTATATGCCATAAAGAAGGAGAAGGAAATGGCATAATCGTTTGATTCAAATGGGGAATCTATGTTCGATGATACTAAATTTTTTGACACATATGTTGAGAAAATGCCCATTGGGATGAAAAGGAAATTTGTATTTTACGAGCTTCCTTACTGGGAACATCTTAAGATTATTCACTTACTAGATACCATGCATATATTAAAAAATGTTTAATCTTCTTTATGGAGGCACATATCATTGAACAAAAGCGATAGATTGGATATTAAGAGAACTATTATTTATTCGGATACTGAAAAGAGACATTGGCCAAGAAAATAAATTAGAGGAGAGGTTGATCCCTCTTGGTATTTTAAAGAAGGTGATGTCCCATGGATTTTGAAGAAAGATTATCTTTCTTTGGCAAAGGATGTTTTATTGGGTGTGAAGGAACCTTCTTTATATGGGTTGACTCTACGACGTTGCTTCGCTATAGAAGGGAATTTATCGAGGTTGAAATCACATGACCATATGAACCTTCTAAGAATATGTATGCTGAATACATGATTTTTCTTCTATGGTGTTGGTAAAAATATACTATGCACTTACAATTTTATAGCAATTAATGATTTGTGTGTCTATTTTGTAATGGCATTATCCTTCTCTTGTGCGCGATTGTGTGAACCATGACTTCCCCTAGGACCTTCGACATGCGATATTGAAATTATTTGCATTTTTATGTTGGATCACACCAAAGGAGATTCATATGACTAGGCATTCCTCGATGGCATCGAGAGATAACCGAGTTTGTTTGTATTTTGGAGAAGGAATTGCTCACAAGTTTTATGGACTTGCAAGTCCATATTCTAATTCACCTACTTGATGAGGCTAAATTAGCTGGGGTGCTCTCATGTTGTTGGATGTTCTTCTTAGAGAGGTACATGAAAAAATTGAAGGGGTTTGTTCAATAAAGGGAAAAACCAGAGGGCTCTATTGTGGAGGGGTACATAGTGTACAATTTGTTCTATTATGCCAGTGAATACATCAAGACAATTGATGACACACCGGAGGAAGTGATATGGGATGAAAAATGGGATGAGGACAAAAGGGAAGGGGAGCTACTCCAAACGAATGGAAAAAGGCACATGAGAAAGAGAAAGTCACTTATATTTTGTCAAATTTATACATAACAACTATTTACATGGAAGTGGATAATATATATTTGATCTCATACTATTTGTTTTGAATTCTTATATACATTAGTGAATTTAGAAATTGATTCCATCAATAAATTCATTCTCCACAATGTGGAGACAACACAACCATGGGTCACATTGTATGTAGAGAAAAGAAGGAAATGAGACAGTGATATGAAAGCATTCAAATAATTGAATGATAGAATCATGCCTTATACTGATTATTTAAAAGAAGATATACCAAAAATATTTCCCAACAATTGGGTGGCTGACCATATTACAGAGAAATGGTGTGTATAGTCGTTACCCACATGGAGAAGAGTTGGATGAATTAAACATAGGGATCATGTGCAACAAATCTGTGATAACCTCTCTGAGTACCATGTTCAATTTATAATATTACACATTTGAATTGTAACATGTATTATGTTTTTATTAATACTCGAGTTATTAAACATATGACACCATCATTTGTTTGATTTTTTACAGGTGCATTTGTTCCCATCTATGTGGGCATATAGACATAATTTTCACACTTAGGATGTCGATGATGGACACATCAAACAAGATTGTGGATTGGAGGTTGAGTTCGACCAATCTAGTCCTACTAGCCATCGTGATGAAAACTTGATAGAGAGGAAGTCAGGTTACATTGGAAAGATACAAGAGATCATGCAAGTGGACTTCTCATATTTTCAATGTGTTATTTTAGTTGCAAGTGGTGGGATACCTTTGGTCGGAGAAATGTAAAGGAAGATCATGGTAGTGGGATAATACGTATTAACTCTAAAAAAATGTGGGTTGGATGGCGATTGGTGGTTCATACTAAGACATGATCCAATATCAAAACATCTTCTCGAGAACAACACTGTTATTATGCCAAGCGAGGAAGATAATAAGTGTGATGGCAAGGAAGAGTGATATGTAAACATTTTGTTTTGATGTTTATATTGTGGATGTGTCATTTTATTATGGGTATTGTAAGGTATTCGGCTAGATGGGCGCAAAGAGCCTTGCATAAGTCCTCAAGGAGATGAAACTTGGGATTTCTTCGGCACCCAAGTATTGTACTAGTTGGGTAAGTGGCCACCTTGGACATACAAATGGAACATGGGGCTTGCCAAAGTATAAAGAAAACAAGATATTGGGGCACACCGGTATGAGGAACACACCAAGGTTGGGGCATATCGATTCCAAGGGGAATGATGGTTGATGAGAACATGGGTTTGTTTGGGAGACTGGGTTAGCAAAGGGGTGTGATGATTCATTTGGGCGACTAGATCCTTGAAGGGGCACAACAATTCGTTTAGACATGTGGGTTCGTGAAGCAGTGCGACACCCCCAAAGGATGTGATTGTTTGTGATGGTGACCTTTAGAGTCCCTATAAGAGAATAAGGGTGCACAACCAAGGAAGGCATATTTGGAGAATAAGGAAAGAAAGATTAGGTTTGCGATTCTGAGGTAGACTTAGATGAAGAGAGGTGAGCTCCCTCAAGGAGCCAATTCGCACCACATCAGGGATGATTTTAGGGGCTAAATTTCACTCATGGGCTAATTTTCCATGGTTTTTCCAAACACGAGATTCGTTATTTTTAAAATGATTCGCCTAAATTCTATAGGATAAAATTATTTTACCTTAAAAATCGCCAAAATTTTATAAAAACTATATAAAATCCTTAGAAATTTGAATATTTTTACAAAAATATCGCCAATCATTTATAGTTTCTATATGAAGGATTATTAAGATTTGCCAAGGTTTCTACATTTTAAAATAAATTTTCATCCTTAAAATCATCCCTACTCCACATGGGAGGACTTGTGCTTCCTTGAGGTGATTATGTGGATAGATTTGGGGTGACATTATTTTTGTCTGAGTTTGGGGGAAGTCTTGTCGTATTTCTGAGGAGGCATGCTAGGAGACAAAACTATGGGTCTGTATGAAGCATTGTGACAAAGAAGAGATGACAAGTTTGTGGTTGAGGGAATGTATGAGGTGCACCAGAGAAGGTTGTGGAGATGGTTGTGACAAAGAGTATTGGTATGGAAAATATGTGTATGAGTGTCTTGGTGAGGTGAGGCGAGTTGTATGACTTTGGCCAATTGTAAATCGAGCTTGTTCGTTGCAGATTTTGATGAAGGAATGGTGAGCTCTTCATCACTATCTAGATGATAGATGGTATCAAAGTTTGTTCAATGCATATTTTGATGAAGGGTTGGTGAGATCTTCAACACTATATCGATGATAGATAGTATCAGATCCAACTCTGAAGGCGGTTCATTGTGAAGTCAGTTCGGTGGTAACATCCGTGAACTGGGTGAACTATTCGATGGATCTAACTGGTTCATCACAGACCTTGCATCAGACTTACGACATATGTTTGGTTGATGGTGCAGTGGAATATTGAGCTGGGTGCACACCTTGTACAGACTGGGAGCAAAGTTTGTGGTGAAATGAAGCACTTAGGCAGGGTGGGTGATCATACAACTCATCTCAAAACTTGTTGTAGAATTGATCACATAGACAATTTGGGTACAAACTCGGTTGGTTTGATGCATGACGAAAGTTAGTGCCAGACCTATTGTGCTCACCTTGGAGAGACCAGGCACAAAGTTCGTTGGATGAACTAAGCACTTGGGAAAGACAGTTGAACAAAAGATTTATCGCATGACTTGTCGTAGATATAACCATATAAGTGATCATAGAAGTGAATGTAAATCATCATTGCAAAAGTGATCGTGAAGAGGAGAATTTTTGGGTTGCAACAAGTTGAAGCACTTGGGTGAAAAATTGAGGCAAACTAGAGTAGCTCTGCAACAGACATTTGGTTTGACACATTTCCATCGTGACATTTTCATGTTGTGCATCGTCGAGAACAAAAGTTGAGTTGACCTAGGTTATTGGACAAGCGGGTTGATCAAAACCCTTGGATGAGGTAGCTCTTCATAGAGTTACAACAATATCAATTAACAGTCGAGCAGTGTGTGCATGGTGCCTTCAAGCGAAAGTAGGCAAGGTGTGGATATGAAAGACATTGGAGATGAGTTCTATCGATTGTACACAAAGTTTGGGAATTGGATGAATTTCTGAAGAGGATGGATGTAATCAACCTTGTATCAGAATGAAGGTATTCTAGGTTTGTGGAGACGTGGACAATGATTGAGGGGATTTCATGTAGAGAGTTGGTTGCTTGGGCAAGTGAAGGTCCAAGACAACAAAACTAAACCATGGCTGCAACCAATGATGTTGTTGGAAAGGTACAATTGGTTTTGAGTTCTTTCATTTCCAGAGTGTTATAATGAGTTCTTTGAAGGGAATTTGGATGAGTGGGTGGTTCAAATGTATTCCATTTCTGTAGAGAAAACCGACAGACTTTAGGGTGAATCAATTGGTGTGTATTCGAAGAAATCATCTAGCAATTAAGATGCCTTGATTAGGTGAATGTGCAAAGAGCTTGGGGTGACCTGCTTGGACAAGTCCTGTTATGGACTTAGGCAGATTTAGATGCAACCGTGGACTTGAAAATCACAATGACAGTGCCGGAGTTTGGATGCTTGCAGGAGGTGCAAGGAATTTTTTTCTAGGAGAGGGATGGAGTCAATAGAGAATTCGACCAAGGATCGTTGGCAGTCAACCTGAATGGGAAGAACTTAGAGAAAGGGACTTGGGTGGTGGTTTCTCACCTTTGGTATGGGACATTAGATGAGGAAGATCACACCTTGGTGAATTGAAAATGATTTTGCAATGAGTTAGAGATTTGGGAGGGTCATTGGTTGAGGTTGACAAAAGTATTGGTGCGAACGTACCTAAGGCATGGAAATTCTTTGAGGTGACTCATTCTACTTGGAACACTTCAGAAAATTTGTTGAGACATCTGAGGAGTGTAGGCATGTTGGCCACACTCATCACAGATGTTAAGTTGCACAGAGGTGAACTGATGAAAGGAGGTGAGTTGAGGACTTTCCTAGTTTAGAGGATTGTGCAGACATGTAGATTGTAGCATGAGGAGAATACTTGGACACAAGTGTTTCTCTTACTTTGGGAAACATGGTTGATGGTGAAACCTAACCATTCCAAGGCATATAGAAGTAGATGCATCAACATGGTCGGGTGATGAAGTAGTGGGGAAAAGGTAGTTTGTATGTGTAGTTCTTGGTGCAGATTGGATAACTGTGCCATGAGGTGGACAATGGAGTCAAGTTTTCACAAATGAGTTTGTTTTGGAGTGAATTCATAGAGTAACAAGGTGAGTGGCAGCCTTGCCTTGGTCTGAGATTGTTGTGGGGATGGACCGAATTACATAAGTAATTCAAATTATGGAAGTTGGAACACTTCTCTTAATGTTTTTCAAGCATTGTAATAACATTTTAAAGAAATCCAAGTAATCTCTTACTTTTCTTAAGGTCTGATAGACCAATTTTGGTCTTAGTGGATGTTAACCATCATCATCATCATCATAAATTTCGTGGTGGAAGAAAAAATCATAAAGTCATTTAGAGCAAATCTTGTATAGTGAAAATCATTATTATACAGCCTGAGTGGGCCTAATGGTTAAGAAAATGTGTTTCCTCTTAAGAGGTCACAGGTTCAAATCCAGAGGAGGGTAGGGTATGTATACCTTCGTAGACTTTACCAATCAAATCGATGGGCGGAGGGGGGTCCCTTGTCCCACAAACAAGGGGGTCTCATACACCAATTTGGTGTGCTGGCTTGG
>CBVK0101479832.1:0-10354 GCA_900067695.1 Picea abies | reverse complement strand
GGCACTCAGTCCACCACCTGTTCTGGTTTCCACGCTTATGGCAGAATAGGTGGCAAGTCCCCATGTTTTTGACAGATGTATCTTTAAGGTTTATGAACAATAGTTTCCATGCGTTCTGGTATCCATTGTTGTGGCAGAACAAGTGGTGTGCTCTAGTGTATACTCAAACATGTATGATTTTTGATAAAGCAAGATAATACAATACTTTTCTATTAAAAAAAAAAACATAGGAATTCGAAATACTTTGTCAACTGTATTCTCTGAATTTTTTAGCAATCAATTCTTTAAGAAAGAATATGTATGTACATAAATCTATTACGTTTCTCAATACCAACTCAACATATCTTCTTATATTGTTAATTTTGTTTGTCTATCAAAACCTTGAACTAGTCTGTCTCTTTTATCACCCATTCATATAAATGTTTTAGTTGTATATTAATCTTAATCATATTTTTTTGTTGTTTTTACATTGAACAAAAATAAAAGCATTGGAAATTTTTTGAAGGAACTCTCACTGAAGAAGCTTATAGCACATTACAAACATTTATCATATTATGAGAGTTTAAGTTTTCATAGTTTTTCATGTTGCTTATTGATATTTTTGGATATAAATTGTGTTGATAGTTTCAAAACATCCTACGTTTCAAGTGGACACTCCACCCATCGTCAGGGACAAAAGACAATTTATTTTTTTAGATTTTTTCCCTAACAATAAGTGGAATGTCCACTCAAAATGTAGGACATTTCAAAACTCTCGACACAGTTTATATCTAGAAATATCAACAAGCATTTATCATATTAATGACATGATATCACCATATAAGCATGTTTACTTTTGATATAATGTGTCCCTAAATCAAAAATGCATTTTTGTTGTGAGGGTTGAATTTTATTGGTAGAGATTGGAACATCACAACTAGAATTTACTGCATTGTTCCAGATAACTTGATTCAACTTTATTGTTTGGATATTACGGAAGGAAATATATGAACTACATTTTTATGATAGTATATTATTTTAAGATAAAAGATAACACCAAAGTGATTCTTTGCTTTCTAGTATCAAATATTTAAGGAAGGTTTAATTGAAAAGTTGGAATGACGTAAACAAATGGTGGACTAGATTACGCATGGCATGAATTTAGGAAAGAGGGTAAATTTCATTGGTAAAATTTCGGGATATGTGATGGGTTTTGATGAGTTTAACATTGTATATTAACTAAGTTAAATTTTAGTTGATGATTGGGACTATCTAAAAATAATCAAAGACATGAGCAAAGCATAAGATTATTTCTAACATATTCATATTCTAATTTTGATTTTCGATTGTATGTGCTAAGAAGCCTTGAATTTGGATGATATTAACTTTGTTGAGTAAATGGTGAGTTTTGTGCCCCATTAATAAGGTCTTTATATGTCTATATTTATGCAAATTCAAACATTAAAATAGAATGTGGATCATTCAAGTTGAAGTATGTTATAAAACCTGTATTCTTTAGAAAGTATTTGCATTGAAGGAGTCATCAAGAATACCATGTTTGTAGTAGTTTTTAAAGCATGCAATCAAATTCCATATAATATTTGGAGGTACTTTCATATTTATGTTTTCATATTTATGATTTAGTTCTTAGGCAAGGAGATCTAAGTGGCCACACTAATATTCACAATTTTTTACAATAGAATTTTTTACAATAGAATCTCTTAGAATGGAGAATGCACAACATATTTATTTAACAATTATTGATGTGACAATGAAGACTAAGCCACAAATCTTAGCACATGACAAGTAGTTGACACATGAGAGTATCCATTTCTATAATTGTCTTTTTCTATCTATATATTTGTTATAGAACTATGTATGGTTTTAGATACATGAATCTTCTTAGTCTTTCTTCATAGTAGTTGACACATGAGAGTATTCATGTGTATAATTGTATTTTTCTATATAAATATTTGTTATAAAACTATGTATGGTTTTAGATACATGGAGCTTATTGGTCTTTATTCATTTCAATTTAAGATCTTACTAGTGATCCAACTCGTAGATGTTTTCTTAAGCTAAATTATATTGATTTGGAATTATACCTACACTAAGCTCTTACAATCCCCATTTAAATTGAGGTTTAGAGACTATCCCCACCCTACTACTACCATTGTTGTTTGTAGTCCTCCTCCATTGATTAAGATGAAATCATGAATAATAATATATATGTTATGGCACTATGTGATTGCATGCATTTTCCATTCTATCATAGTTTTCATTAACATATGAATGTAACATTTTGTGCTTTGCATTCCTTGTGTGAGTTACTACATAAAAACTCATTTGATTAGTGGTTATCAAAGTCCTCCAACATATGCCAATGTGGGCCTTGCAAATTTTGGACTAAGACAAAAAATCGATACTCAAAAAATTGTGTCTTAGACACTATTTATTTAATCCCCCTATATGAATTTAGTGGCAGTTTTAAACCATCACCAAATAACAATATTATTGTTAAAAGTCAATATTACTATTAAAAATTGTTATTATTCATGGGACTAAAATATAATAAATCTACATAAAATAGCCTAAAGGGTTCACAATGACATGTAATAAGGAGCTATTTTGCAAGATAAAAAAGTCCCTATATTGCTTAAAGAAATCCCTAAAAATGTCGTATCCAAAATTTGATACTTATATACTTGGACTAGAATTTGTGAGAGGAAAAAGATCGACCAGTATGTGTATTCCAAGAAAGTTGGTGATCACTTTATTTATGTATTATTTTATGTTGATGATATGTTTTTATTGGAAAAAGAAAGGATATGATTGAGGAGGTTAAGTCCCAGCAACAAAACCATTTGTTGGCACAGGGGCAGACCCAGGGTTCAACACTTCAACAATGCACCAACAAAAGGCTAACTACCGACCCTTTTAGCAACACCTGTGAAGCAGGCGAAGTCTCACCCAAGGTAGAGGCAGGGGGGTTATAGCACTCAGGTGTCTGTAACCAAGATGGGACATAGATATTTGATTACACTTACTTCGCAGAGTACTTAAGAACCACATGCATCAATTTATCAACTTTATTCACATTGTAGAACAAACCCTAAGGATAGAGTGGTGCAATAACAATGACAAAATACACATCGCACTTAGCATCATAAGTTAGATGCACTTAGCATCATAAGTTAGATCTAGCACATTCAACATAAATAAATCACGAAGCATTTATAGATCTATATATCATATATAATAATCAATGCACTAAGCAGATTGACAACATAAACATCATAGCACAAAGAAAACCATCAACACACGATATACGTGGTTCACCCCAATGTGGGGATACTTCCACCAACTGCTTCTTCTTATTTATTAGGCTTCAATCTCTTACATTCATTTTCTCCTGTTCACTAAACCACATAGCCAAACTTCGCACCAGATAGGTAATCTATGCATTAAGCACCAGATCCACCTTCCCCAAATCAGGTCAATGCACAAAGCTAACTCTTGTATCGAGCACAGAACCTTACATACATGTTTTGTTGCACAAAGAAACTCAGAACTACTTACCTCTTGCACTTAGCTAATTGCATCACCCTCACTACATTACATTATTTATTATTTATACTTTTACATTTACAAAACTAATCATGGGTAAACTAATGGACTGACATCCCATAACCTGTTACAAAACCCTAAGAACCCCATGTTGGGTCCCCAAAGCCCACAAAACATGTGAGATCTGCGATCTCAGCTTTTCCTAAGCACTCCATCTTCGACCATCCTGTCAAATTCCAAAAAGGTGGTCAAACCTGACCAACATTTCCTCAAAACTTGATCAAGGGCCAACAGGCCAACAACACTCACTTGTGACTCGTCCCGAGTCACTTAGGTCTAGGAAATGCTACTTCGAAGGCCTCAAGCTTAGATCGAGCTACCTCGACTTGGTTCTTTTCCTGAGCCTCCTACTTAGTGAGTTCTTGGATCATCTGTGCTATAACAGTCCCTTCCAAGAACTATTCCACTATCACAACCACTTGGTCTAGTTGCGAGCCTTGTCCTTCGATCTCTTCAAACACCGTGCAGGCTTCATCCTGCACTAGTTGTAGCCTCTATGTGACTTCCATTACTCTTCCTTGGATGGCAGTAATCTACTTTTGGTTCGCACGTTGTTCTTGTGATATCTTCATTCTCTCAACTATAGTGGGTGACTTCATCTATGCTTGAACTGTCAGTGCCTACTGTAGTTTTTCTTCTAATTTCCTCATCTATGGATCTTCTAGGAGGCGTTCGTAAGTCTATGCACTTATGTTGCTCAACTGCTTTCATTCTGAGGTGAGGGCTCTAATCCTTTTAAACTATGCTCTTAGCAGCTTCCTCCCTCTGGTTGCGCACTTCCTGTGGAGTGCTTGGTACTTCTTGAATATCCAACTTCATTACCCTTGCTTGAAGTTGTTGGATGGCCTCAATGAGATTCATCACTTGAACTTCGATTGCCTCATGTTCCTTATGTGCCAAGCCTAGCACGGAGTGAAGTTCTCTGCTCACCACTTATTTGAATGTAGTCTACTCTGGGAGAAAATGGTCATTTTCCCTCTGTATCTTCACTTTGTCTTCCGTGAGAATCACCCAGAACTCATCTTTCTCATTTTCATACACGGTTACAAAGTACCGCGTAACTCATAATTTCTCCAAGATCTCATATTTTCTTGCTTCAGGGCTCCCATAGCCTTATCCTTCTCTTCTTGGGCTCATTGAATTCGAGGCTCTATTGCATCTGCAAATATTGGAAGTTGGGTTGGCTCATCCCCCAACTCTGTAGTCTCTGATGAGGAAGGCGTAGTAGGGATTGCAAAGATAACTTGGATAGCTCAATGTATCTCCTTCAGCTCCTTCTCAACCTTTACATACAACTCTTCCTAATTTTCTCCATATCTCTACAAGATATCTTCAGACGCACCCTCCATCACTCCACAAACTAGATCGATATCATCCTCTATAAGTGTAGCCTCTAGTTGGGGTTTACTGGTGTGGATCTTCTTTCTCGTTGAAGGTTTCTGCAAAGAATCCTTCCTCTTCTTCATTGTTTTTGTCTTGGTAGGAGTATCCTTCGATGGTGTAGCTTTGCCTTCTCCTTGTTTTTATTCTTATTCCCCTCCTACTTATTGATTTACTTTGTCTCCTCCTCCTCCTGTGGGTGAGATAGGTCCATTTTACTCTAAGGCGTTGTCCTCCTCATCATTTTCTATGTTCTGAACTTCCTCCTTTTTATTTTTCTTCTTCACACTTGACTGTCCTACATGCTTGAATCGGGTGACCAAGGGGCTTCCTATGATGTCAGGCTCAGAGAGTTTGATAGCATCAACCGATACACGAAACTCCTCCGACCATTCCTTCATGATTTTCTCCATGTCTTCATCTGTCAGCTTATAGTAAGATTGTAACTCTTCATTGCTCTCATCCCTGCGCGCAATGATATAAATAAAATGAATATCTATATGGAACTTAGATAGTGTTCTATACTGGTGCAATGTGTGTGGTGTCATGCACAGGAACAACTCAATGGAAACCTTCAGTTGCTGATAGTAGGCATAGAACACTGCATTCAATTGCCATTTCTTCAACATGTCATTTTTATACCATAAGGTTGAGAACCTCACCACCAACAGCTCCAAAGGTTCAATCTTCGGGAAGGTAGCTCCTTCTGGCATTTGCCAAGAAACAAATGAAATCAAAACAAGTAGCCAATGAAAGTGGAACTCGTATCCCTGATCCTGTGCTTTGCGGTCGTCCTTCTCAAGCTCATGGATGAGGTAGCTTGCCCAATTCATTTGCATCCCCTCCATGCATTTTCCTGTGAGGTTCACCACGAACCCAGTGACCTGTGTGGGGTGATCCGTTCTTGCAAGATTTCCAGCTATGAGTTGGAAAGCGAGGCATACTACACCATCCTGGAAAGAGGCTACCTTGTAGCCTCTCCTTCCCTTCTCAACTTCATCGTATGCCTCCTTGATGCACTGTGCTAGGGAGTGATCTGAAGTCTTCCCTGGGTAGAACTGTTGAGGGTTGGGACCCTGCATGCTCAGTCCTGTAATCAGGTGGATCAGTGTCGGATCCACAATAATACGCCTATCAAGCCATAGGTCTCCACCATGATATCATGACAAGAGGAGTTTAATGCAAGCGTTAACCTTCTGATGTCAGCCAAAATGAGGAATCTTCATTACGTTAAATATAGTGGACTTTGTCAGCTCCTTTATCCATGACTGGGTGACGATAAGGGGAGAGTATGGTGTAGTTATTTCTATTTCCAAGGTTAAAATCATTGTTATTGAGGGATGGGATCTATCCCAACTGGATTTCGACTATGCGTATCCCCTTCGGGATGTACACGATGATCAAAGTGTACTCAAAGTCCTGTGGCATGTTGTCATGGTTAACCGCACCAGTCAAATTTGGGATATAATCTGGTAATATCGACAGGATCTACTTCGCATTAGCTAGATTGTCGTGATGCTTACTTCGCTTCTCAGTCATGGGGTTAACACAGCTAGAACGTCATGCAGTCAAAGGGGAAGCATGCAGTCCCCTAGTTGATGATGCTTGAACACCTTCAAACATATCTCTGTCAACCATAAACTTTTTAAGGACCTATTTAATGAACTTCTCTAACTCAGTCTGTTCACCCAACATTCTCTCTTTTAAACAGAGAGGTCGAGGTAGGCTAACGGACAGATGGAGTAAACAACAGATGATGAGGTCTAGGTTCTAGAATCACAGTTCGACACACAATCAAATCTTTGATATCTCATTTAATCACAGATGGCGAAAAGGTGGTCCTGGTGCAGCGACCAATGGGTTAAATAAGAGAGTGTCATAACGGATTCTTCTAACGGTCAGGAATGATTCCATTAACTCAAATTTTTCTGTTAGGGCACAGTCTCAACATCCCAAATGCAGTTTATTCTCCCATAAATGTGTTTCCTAGCCGTTTCAGACAGTCATTCTAACGATCGGGGTGCCTCCAATGGTCATATAGCTTTGTCAAGGCAAAGTCCCATTTTGCGCGATTCTGTTGTTCTGACGAGGTTCAAGTCCTGCAAATCTGCCTCCTGCAAATTCTTCTCAGTAACTCCCTATAACTTTTCCAACTTGGATTTCTTCTTACTGAGATTCCTTTCCTTCTTTCCTATGATCTGAGTCTCTCTAACTGTTTTTGGAATTCTCTTTCCATTCTTATTCTTATCTTCTTCTAGCGTAGTGACTTCACGTTGTTGATGTGCTCTCAAAGGGTTCGAAGTTAATCTTCCTCCTGTTATTAATTCTTGGGTGGGTATTCTTCCTTATTGCATGGATAGGTCCTTCAAACCTTCTTGCTCTCTTTTAATTTTGATAGCCAATTCTCTTGCCTTCTGCTGCTTCAACTTAAATTCTTGTTCTTATATCATTCGATCTATTTTCCTAGATCTGAAATCCCTTAGTTCTTGCTTTTCCTTTTCTGTAGCTTCTTCCTCTGCTTTCCTTATGACCTGATCCTTCTCAATACAAATCTTTCCTAACAAAAGAGGGAAAGGGGCGTAGTTCTCAACAAACTTAATGACTTCAAATTCCTTTTCAGTCGATGTTCCATGAATAATAACAGGTACATTAGTAACTCTTCCACATAAGTTTATCATCTTCCCTTTGAATAAACCTATTATTCCTAATGAAGATACTATAGTAGGCTTTCCTAAAATTTCCCAAGTTCTTTCTGTCATAATATTCACTTGTGTTTCCTCATCCAAGACACAGTCTATGTCGAAGTCTCCTATTCTTGTATCTATGTGTTGTTTTTCTTTCAATATCTTAGGTAAACTAACATCTTTGGGACCATCCATCATATCTTTCAATTGTTCTAATGTAGTCTAAACCTTCTCTAATTCTTTCCCTTGATGATTCTTTAACATGCTCTCATTCCCTTGACTTCTTTCATAGTTCTCTTGTCTCGTGTTCATTTCTTCAACTTTAGCAATCATTCTTGGACAATCCTCAACCTCATGACCAACAATTTTACAACAAAGACAAATAGGACCTACACCAAGGCATTCCTTAGTAATATGTCCCGATCTTCTGCAATTATAACATAGGGTTAATCCTCTCTTCCTCTTGTACTACATACTAGGATCATAGTCATGTACCTGCCATCTGCAAAAGTTCTTTCTAGGTTCCTACATCCAATTATTAGTCCAATTTTTTTTTCCTGCATAGGAATAACATATCTTTCTCTATTTCTATCAAATTTATTTAGATCAGCTCTTTCTTCCTTAGATTTCAAACTAGGACATAATATATTAAAAAAACTTAAATGCATGCTTTCGAAAAAAAAAATTTCTCTTATATTACTCTTATCAAAGTACAAATATTTAACTCCTTCAAGACCTTACCTCTTTTCTTTAGATCAGATTACTTTCTTAGCATAGAGCTTCCTAAGTCAAGTAGATTAGTGCGAACTACAATAGCAGATCTATGCACACAACTTATTTTTTCTTTCAATTTCCAAAAATCACAGTTTCAATCTTGGAAATGGAACCATTTGTTGACACATGAGCAGACCCATGGTTCAATGCTTAAACAATGCACCAACAAAACCCTAACTACCGGCCCTTTCGAAAACACCTGCGAAGTAGGCAAAGTCTCACCCAAGGTAGAGGAAGGGCTCGTTATAGGACTCAGGTGTCTATAACCAAGCTGGGACAAAAATATTTGATTACACTTACTTCGCAGAGTACTTAAGAACCACATGCATTAGTTTATCAACTTTATTCACATCACAGAACAAACCCTAAGGATAGATCAACACAGTAACAATGACAAAATACACATCGCACTTAGCATCATAAGTTAGATCTAGAAAATTCAACATAAATAAAGCACTAAGCATTCATAGATCTATCTATCATATATAATAATCAATGCACTAAGAAGATTCAGAGCATAAACATCATAACACAAAGAAAACCATCAACACATGATATACATGGTTCACCTCAGTGTGGGGCTACGTCCACCAATTGCTTCTTCTTCTTTATTAGTCTTTAATCTCTTACATTCATCTGCTCCTGTGTACTAAGCCACAGATCTGAGCTTCGCACCGAACATGTGATCTGCGCACTAAGCACCGGATCCACCTTCCCAAAATTAGGTCAAGGCATAGATCCAACTCCTCTATTGAGAACAGAGCCTTACATACATGTTTCCTTGCATGAATAAACTTAGAACTACTTGCCTCTTTCACTTATCCAATTACATCCCCCTCACTACATTACATTCTTTCTTATTTATACTTTTACATTTACAAAAAGGCCAAATCATGGGTAAACCCATGGGCGGACATCCCATAACCCATTACAAAACCATAAGAACCCAATGTTGGGTCCACAAAGCCCACAAAACAAGTGATATCCATGATCTCAACTCCACCTGGGTGCTCCATCTTCAACCAACCGGTTGAAGTCCAAAAAGGTGGTCAAACCTGACCAATATTTCCTCAAAACTTGGTCAAGGGCCAACAATATTACTATTAAAAGTTGTTATTATTCATGGGACTAAAATATAATAAATCTACATAAAGTATCCTAAAGGGTTCACGATGACATGTAAGAAGGAGCTATTTTGCAAGCTAAAAAATTCCCTACATTGCTTAAATAAATCCCTAAAAATGTTGTATCCAAAGTTTGATACTTATATACTTGGACTAGAATTTGTGAGAAGAAAAATATTGATTAGTGTGTGTATTCCAAGCAAGTTGGTGATCATTTTATTTATGTATTATTGTATGTTGTTGATATGTTTTTTATTGGAAAAAACAAGGGTATGATTGAGGAGGTTAAGTCTCAACTCTGCTCTAAGTTTGACATAAATAATCTTGTTGTTGCAAACTTTACCTGGGAATGGAGATTAAAAGAGATTATGTTGATAGGAAACTCTACTTAAGTCAAAGGGAGTATGTTGATAAAACTTTATAGATATTTAATATGAATATATGTACATTGGAAAAGATTCCTACTCCTATAGGTTCTATAGAATAGTGTCTTAAGACAAAACAAAAGTTAGAGGACATGTCCCATGTTCCTTTAGTCAGTGTTGTTGGTAGTTGATGTATGTGTTACGAGGGAAAAACTCTCTATGGCCAAGGGTAAACCACAATAGACATGTATGACTGTGGAAATCAATTCAATTCCATTGTATGCTATATAAACTAATGAGCAAGATAAGAAAGAGGCCTACCTCAATCGAAAGTTTGATGATGTTCCACTATTGAGCACTCCGACCCAAAGATTTATACCTACAATAAGTTCTCAACAAACAAGCAAAGAAAGTATATAGT
>CBVK0101479831.1:0-13232 GCA_900067695.1 Picea abies | reverse complement strand
TTAACATCACAGAGTGCCTTAACAACACACTCCCTCACCAACTATCCTACACCTCGAGGACAATTAGCCTTTCATTTTTTAATCTTAACTATATTATAGATTTAATTTCATGTTAAGGATGATCAATGGGATTGTTTTGATAAGTGACACCTCTCCTAATAGTGTTTTTTACCTTGTGAGGAAACATTGCTTACTACCAATGCCAAACATGCTTGTTATCCCAGTGATGGAGCACAAGCCTTCTAGGTGGGTGAGATTCTTAATTTAGATAAAGATTAAATTAGTTTTTATCCTTTTTTGGGACATAAATCATGAAAAAGTTTCCCATAGGTCCATTTCTCACTTGAAGGGCCAAACATGTATGCAATATCATTGATGTGACTTTCTACCTCTTTAAATGTTCATATGTCTACATCTCTCTAATCTGTCAATCCATTTTTGGGAGTTATTAGTTTTTGAAGACATAGAGAATACCTTAGGTCGATATTAAAACACACACACACATCAGACTAAGCTTGGTTCTTTTACATATGCTCATATGCTTATATATATGTGAAAATTAACCTTACTAAGGGCTTACTAGATAAGCTTATACTTCAAAGGAAAGGTTCAAAATGGACATAGGAATTGGATTTTGTAAATACGACATTTTGGTATTGAATTTGTCAACAAACATGATATTTGTATGATACATATCCTGAAGAACAAGATTACCCTAAATGGAAAAAATGCCATAAACCCAAAACCAAAGGATGTCAATAATTTGAAAAATAAATGGAAAAAATGCCATAAACCCAAAACCAAAGGATGTCAATGATTTGAAAAATAATGCTAGATGATAAAAATGAACAGAGTGAACATATTTTGACAAAGATGTTAATGTTTTCCCTTAAATGAAAATAGAGAAAACAATGCTCTCTATAGTGGACATAGAATAAAAGAGAATAAAAATGTCATGAGAGTGGTAATTGCAACCGAACCCCCATAACGAGAATAACTAGATTACATGAATAAGACAATTCTCACTCTGATAAGGAATTAACACACCTTTAAAATCTTGAACATCTAACTTCTCTTTTAATCCTCAACATTTGAATTTTGATTTATAGTTAATCCATGGATTTTGATTAATAGTTAATCACTATGAACCCTTCTCAAAAAGTGTTGTATGAGGTTAAAAAAAAGAAAGTGCAAAGTTAAAACTATTTGTTATAACAAAGAAATATGTATTGATATATTAATATTAACATTTGTTTTTATTTATTATAGGTAAGGAGTACCATCTTTCCAAATCTTATAAAATACTTTTTTATTTTTTAATATAAGCAATGTCGTTTTTTTAAATCTTATAATACACTCTTCTAATATTTACAACAAATTGTTTATTATTATAAGTAATAAACAATATTTTAAGAATTAATCATAATTATTCAAAAATAACTTTACTTCTATATATTCAACTCTTATTCATTACACAAAAAGTAATACAAATTTCATGAATTTCTTGGCTTGATTGAGAATTTCCAAAAGAATTTTGAATTTACCCTTATGCCAATAACGAGGAATGATTTTCAGTCCTTCACAAACGGTATTAGGTATTTGTTATTATAGTTCATAAATATCCAGGCAAGCTGAACTTTCAAATATTCTAGTTCATAAATATCCAGGCAAGCTGAACTTTCAAATGATATTCGGAATTGTAAGAGTGAGAAATTGTATAATTCTAGTGACCTAGTTTTCATTTTCATAACACTGAATTCATTTATATATTTAAATAACAAGAAGTTTTACCATATTTATATTTCAGAATTTCTAAAAAAAAATATAAAAACTTAAAATATTTAAACAACAATTTTCAATAACAATTGTGCAAACAACACTTTTACTTTTTTCAATAACAATTGTGCAAACAACACTTTTACTTTGAAAGGTAAAAACCAAAAAAGTATATTGATAATAAAAACAAAAAATACCAATACCTAAACCTAAACTTTGAAATAGAAATAACAACCTTGCAAACAACACTTTGAAATGGCAAGAACCAAAGAGACACACTGATAATAAAAACAAAAAAACTGCTCGTGCAACAGAGAAGAAGACAATATAATGAGCATAATACAATATAAGAAGTACAGGCCTCCTGTGTCTGATCGAAAAGAGTATAACATGGACTGAGTCTTCAGCCACTAAAGTGCCAGACTGACACCACTCTTCAGCCACTGAAGGGCCAGACTGACACCGGCAAGCCATCGCTGTTTTAGCCCTGAAGAAATGACATTCATTGGTTTGGGTTGGCCGTCCAAACTGTGCCGACAAAGGTTGCTGTGCTCTGCTTGTTGTTCTGGTTCCAGTGCGCCACGCAGGTTAAAGAGAGCGAATACTGCTGCATAAGTCCAACACCTTTCACCTTTTCGGATCGTGGGTCTTTAACGACTCCCTTCGCCTGCAAAATTGCGATGGTTTTCTCGAAGTCTTACTCCGACTGCAAACCCAATTAATTACAGACTGAGGTGTTCCTCGTCTGCCGGTTTTCGCTGAATGAAGCCGAGGGGAGCCTTAACGTGATCGGAAGTTTCTGATTCGCTGGCATCTTATGCCTAAATTAATTCAACCACAGCATAAGAGGAGAGCAAATGTTAATATCAAATTTGCAAATGCAATGCTATTTATTTAAGGTTTATTGTTTAAATTTTTAAATATATTATATTGTATAATTTGAATTAGTTTAATGGTTAAAAATATGTGTTTCAACATAAGAGGAATTAAAGAAGAAAGTTAATGCTCATAACAAATTTGCAAATACAATGTTATTTATTTATTTAAAATTTATTGTTTAAATTTTTAAATATATTATATGGTATAATTTGAATTAGTTTAATAGTTAAAAATATGTGTTTCATAAGAGGAGAGCTAATGTTCATAACAAATTTGCAAATGTAATGTTATTTATTTATTTAAAGTTTATTGTTTAAATTTTTAAATATATTATACTGTATAATTTGAATTAGTTTAATGATTAAAAATATGTGTTTCAACATAAGAGAAAAGTTAATATTCATAACAAATTTGTAAAAATATGTGTTTCAACATAAGAGAAAAGTTAATGTTAATAACAAATTTGTAAATGCAATGTTATTTATTTATTTATTTAAAATTTATTGTTTAAATTTTTAAATATATTATATTGTATAATTTGAATTAGTTTAATGGTTAAAAATATGTGTTTCAGCATAAGAGAAAAGCTAATGCTCATAACAAATTTGCAAATGTAATGTTATTTATTTAAAGTTTATTGTTTAAATTTTTAAATATATTATATTGTATAATTTGAATTAATTTAATAGTTAAAAATATGTGTTTCAGCATAACAGGAGAGTTAATGCTCATAACAAATTTGCAAATGCAATGTTATTTATTTATTTAAAATTTATTGTTTAAATTTTTAAATATATTATATTGTATAATTTGAATTAATTTAATGGTTAAACATATGTGTTTCAGCATAGGAGGAGAGCTAATGCTCATAACAAATTTGCAAATGCAATGTTATTTATTTATTTAAAGTCTATTGTTTAAAATTTTAAATATATTATATTATATAATTTGAATTAGTTTAATGGTTAAAAATATGTATTGAGTATAAATTTTAATATAAAAAAAGGTAAAATAGGTACATCCTTTTGATTTAATTTAAATCAAAAATCTTATAAATCAATTTAAAATGTGTAAGTAGGTGTTATATGTAGAGTATTGAAGGTGTTCATTTTTATTTATAAATCTAGATGAAGGTGGTCACTTTTCTCCATAAATCTAAAAGAAAAATGATTTCATAGAGGAACACTAATTTTATTTTATCATTTTTTCATTTGAAATGTTTTTAATTAATAATTGTTTTTTTTTAAATATGAAAAATCAATTTTAAACTAAACAATTATAATTGAAAGAATATAATCTATTAAAATTACTAAAATATAATCTGTCAAAATCATCCAAAAATTATACCTAACCCTCTTCACATGATACAGTTTTTTGTAGAGACAAATAAACTCATAAAAGACAAGCATGTCGCAAGTTGAACCCACAAAAAACAAATATGTCACAACCTATAATCCCACTAAAGATTTTTCACTAAAGTAAAAATTAAAATGATCCATTTTCATTGCTATTATCTTATATGAAAGTCATTCCAGTTACATTAATTTTGATTTTGCAAATAAATTGCAAATTCTTGACCTTGATATAGTGGGGAAGCAACATGATAACAACGACGGTTGATGGGTGATTTTGTTTTTAAATCTTAATTAGATGTAACATATGTGGGCCAAAAAATTTGACAATTTTTTTTTAGGTTAGAAGCATTCAACTATTTTTCCTTAAATTTGAAAAGAAGTGTTTGATGTTTTGTTGTAATAAAAAATAATAACTATGTATAATCTTACAATGAAGTTTTATGTAAAGTTGATTTTATAAGAGGATATCCAAAATGTGTTGGATGTCATATTTAAATAAAAGAAGGTGTATACATGGAAATAATGTCTAATCCTACTTAATAAAGTTATAAAGTTAAAAAATTGAAGAGTAAAGAAATATCTATTTTAAAAATTAATATTTTTAATAATATTTTTAAAAAATCAAGATATACATTATGAATAAGAAAATAGTATAAAACTAATTAAAATTTAAAAATTTAATGTGACCATTAAAGAAGTTTCATTCACTCACAAAACAAATATCAAATCATAAATGTTTAATTTAGAAAAGTATATTATCATCATCTTAATCACAAAAATTGTCATAGAAAACAATAACTTACTAATATTAAAACAACTTAGCAATATTAAAAAAAAAAAAATCTTTATAATTTTAAAAATTAAAAGTCCAATTTAATTTGTTTTTCAAAATACAAATTTCCTACTTAACTAATAAATTTCTTAATGTAAATAACACTTTTTAATAAATTTTTGAATTTATCTTTAGTCACATTACATTGACATTGATGTTGAATGATTTGCCATCATTGACTTGGTGGTATTGGTTTCTCATTCATAAATATCTAAATTGATGGCCCAACACTTCCAACAATTTCTAGAAATATTTTACATATAACACCTTGAAAACCTAAAAATCTTTAATTTCTTTTGACACTTTCAAAAATATAGACTTTTGCACTTATCATCCTCAACTCAATAAACCATATTGATTTTCTTATTTTAAGAATATAAAAAAATACCCTTATATGAATGATTTATCATCATTAACTCAGCCATATTGATATTCCTATTCTAAAAATATCTACATTACACATTTATAAAGGATGATTACCAACCATGACTCAACCATATAAAATATTGCAGTCCATAAATATCTACGCTGGTGGCCCAACCTTGCAAACAACACTTCCAGATCCGAAGAAACAAAGAGATACAGTGATAATAAAAACAAAAAAGAATCCCGTGCGACAGAGAAGAAGACAATATACTGAGCATCTGTGTCTCGAAGTAAGCGCTACTCGTGGTTGATCGAAAAGAGTATAACTTGGCTGACTGAAAAAAAATATAACGGGCTGACTGAGTATTCAGCCAGGAAAAGGACAGATTCACACTGGCAAGCCGTCGCTGTTTTAGCCATGAAGAAATTGCACGCATTGGCTTGGGTTGACAGTCCAAATTGTGTTGACAAAGGTCGCCGTGTGGCTTTTAGTTGATCTAAAATGGTTTGGAAAAATGGTATATATTTGAAACGGATAAAGAAAATGTTTCAGATTATAACAGTTAGATATAATGTTAAAGAATATTTTCGGATAAATACTGTGTAAGATTTTCAGTCAGTCAAGAAAATGTCAGATTCACATTGATAACACATATCTATTTTAACTCTGAAAAAACAGTATTCATTGATTTAGCTTCACAGTGCAAATTAATCTGAATGCTTTACTTTTAATAGAAATAATTATAAAAATGAGTTATTAACAACTTTTGTTATACTGGTAATTATACAGTTCAGAATCATTATACAATTTGAGTAGGCATAATGGTTAAAAACATGTGTTTCCTCTTAAAAGGTCACAAGTTCAAATCCAGAGGGAAGTAGGGTATGTATACCTCAGTAGACTTTATCAGTCAAATCCCAGGACTAAGGGATCCCTTGTCCCACGAACAATAGAGTCTCATACACCAATTTAGTGTCTTGGCTTAGCAGTGAACTTAAAAATAAATTATTATTATTATTATTATTATTACAATGAGATCAGTTATAAAATGGAGGTGTACATGTTTTCCATATATATATATATGATCAATTCAAGGTGGTGGTGATACAGATAAAATTATATTGAATATGGTAGAGAATAATTTCAATTACATCATCCTCAATATTGATCCAAGAAGACTGAAACTACCTTCAAATCAATGTCACACACAAAAAAAACTTGACAAAAAACTGATTACATAGATCTTGAAGGAGGAAATCCCTAAAATTGAAGGAACTAAAGGAGTAGATCTTGAAGGAGGAAATCCCTAAAACTGAAGGAACTAAAGTAGGAGCAAGTCAGAAGCATCTCTCATCTCTGAAAAAAACTAGTGACCAACACTAAGGAGCTGGAAAACTATCAAATAAGAGAAACCTTGTAAAATAGAAAATGTCTATATGGGCTCCGTCCCAAGAAAAGTATGTAATTCATCCTTCGGCCTTCTCGTTAAAGCTTGTTTTGACAAGAAATCCGCTTCTTCATTTGACTTTCTAAATATATGATGAAAACTAGTACCTTTAAAGGTGATAATCAGGTTTATTAGTCTTTATTTCCAACCTTCGATATTGTTGACTTGGAGTTTTCCTTGCAATTTGATTATTACTTTAAAGTCTCCTACAACTTGTATGTAATGGATCTTCAATACTTTCAATATAGTAAGAAAAGCGCAAGCACCTAGTAACTCAACTTTGATATTTGTTCCAGCACCTTCATTAAAAAACCATCTATAAACCTGCTCATTAGTGTGTTTGATAACACCCAACGCCACAAATTGATCCCCATCGATTGATACTCCATCAAATAATGGCAATGCATAGCCACTAATCCTCAGGATCGGATTCTGCCTGAGCTATTAACAACTTGTTATACTGGTAGTTATACAATCCAGATCCATTATACAATGAGATTCATTATAGGATTGAGGTGTACCTGTTTTTCATCGTGCATTTTCATGATAAATTCAAGATTGTAGTGAGACAGATCAGTGTCACCTTGTGCGTGAGACTGTTGCTGTGCGTTGTCTCTCTTTCTCTATTTAGTTTATCTAAACTGTTCGGAAAAACTTGTATTTATCTAAATTCGATAAAGAAAAATATATATATTTAACATAATTTTAAGATTTTTAAATTTTTGGATAGCATTAAAGACCCTAAAACTATGCCAAAAAAATAAACCACTTAAAATAACTTTTGCACTCAGTATCTTTGTCCTTGTTAACTCAGTAGCTTTGTCCGTGTTCTGATTCAAGTACACCACGGACACTGCCGCATAAGTTCTAACTTCTACCGTTTCGGACCCTGCTTTCCTCTTGCAAAATTACCATTGTTTTCTCGAAGTCTTAGTCTCCTGCGAACCCAATTATTTTAAGATATTTTCCTCGACCGCAGGTTTTTGAATTATTTTAAGATATTTTCCTCGACCGCAGGTTTTTGCTGCATGAAACCAATGGGAACCTTAACGTGTACAGAAGTCTCCTCTCGCTGCCTTTGTCTTTTCCGTGAAGCCGTCGGGGCCAAATTCAAAACGAAACAATAAGTTTTTGATTCGCCGACATCCTGTGCCTAGATTAAAAGCCGGCATATTATGCCTAAATTAATGTAAATCAATTCAAAGTCCAGCAAAGTAATCTTTTCATTTTACTATTCGTCCAATAGATATATAAATAAAAGAGCACAGCGAATTCCCATTACAAATAACAAATTTGTATGTTGACTATGGAGAGTAGCTAGGATTATATACAGTTTTAGGATATATTAATAAATTAAATTTAAAAAAAAAAACATTTAATGAAAATTAAAAATATATATTTAATTATTTATTATAATAGCAAAATATTAAAAAAAACATAATTATAACAATATATAGTAAATTGAATCAAGAATATAGGTACATATATGTTCTTAACTATTAGGCCCACTCAAGCTGTATTAATTTGGCTTATGCCATAATCAAATAAGAAAAGAGGGGAGACAAATTAAATAAAAACCAATAGATCCATTTTAAACATTGATATATCAATTTTTTTAAGTTTTATATTTTTTAATTAATTAATATAAATGAATCAATACTTGATATGGAATGAAATGATAAAAAAAATTACACCTTAAATTTGATTCCTTTGGGTGCTTGATTCCTTTGGGTGCTTGATAGATCAAGGTTTAAGATGTTGATAATATTTTTTGAACCAAACTATTTTAAACTAGTTTGGTTTGTAAGGTCTAAAAAAGATAGAGTGAACAATAAAGTAAACTAATTTGGTTTGTAAGATCTAAAAAAGATAGAGTGAACAATAAAGTAAAATAGTTTGGTTTGTAAGATCTAATAAAGATACAGTTTGGTTTGTAAGATCTAATAAAGATACAATGAACAGTAAAGTATTGAGCTTAAGTTGGTTGGCTTGGTTTACTATTTCTATAGAATGAATCTTCTAAGTTTCATAGATTGCAGATTCTTTTTTATCAACAAGTTTTTAGAAGATTCCATCTAGAGAATTTGTTATGCAACTCATGTAGTTAGTTCTTAGCTTAGACATCATCATTACATAATAAAAATATGAGCATATGGTGTGATAATAAAGTAAATCATCATTACATAATAAAAATATGAGCATATGGTGTGATAATAAAGTAAGAGAATTTGTTCCCTTCCCATTAGGATTCAAATCTCATCGAGGTTTGTTCTAACATGAAATCGAGGTTAGGGAGTGAGTTGTGGTGGTTTAAATCCCATCTAAGAACATATGTGAGGTGCATGTAAGGGTGTATACCCATTGATATCTTGTGGATGCACCACTCACTTAAGTGCTTGAGGGTGGGATGAATTGTTTCCAAACATTAAGCCCCAAGGGTTAACTTAGTCACTTGAACTATTTTCCGAAGGCATATTGTCAATAGACAGTCATAGGTTGTAAGTTCAATTGAGTCCCTCGAGATCACCAATCGATATTGTGGCTGGGAGTTGAATCACTCTCAATCTAGATATTTCGAGGGAGGAGGGGTAACCTTCAAGTTTTCTCTTAGAATATATATATATATATATATATATATATATATATCTTGGTGGGATAGATTAACTAGCTGAGTTCTTTGGGATTCATGCAGGGGGCCTTAGGGTCAATACTCTATGTTAGTTGTCTCTATTGTGTGTGTGTGTGTGTGTGTGTGTGTGTGTGTGTGTGTGTGTAGCTTAGTGGGATAACTTAAGTGGTCGAGTGCTTTGAGCTTCATGCAGGAAGCCTTCAGGTCAATACCCTAGGTTAGTTCTCTCCATTGCATCCCCAAATCGATGTCCATAATGGGTATAGGTCAAGTGAAAGAATTAATGTTGATAAGTTTACATGGGGTATCATCCACAAATGTAGGAAACACTCAAGTGTTTCCATGTGATGTGTGTGTGTGTGTGTGTGTTCAAGGATCATCTCGCAAGGAAACATGTGGGAACATCCCCACATTGGTGGATGGTATACATACATACATCCATATATTGTATTGAGATATGCAACGTGTTATCCATAGTGCACTATCTATGTAAGGTTAATAAACTAAAATGAAATAAAAATTAAGATTCTTAAGTTATTTTAACTTGGATATATTAAGTAATGAAAGTTTTGTGCCTCATTTTTTTTGTTATCCTTCTTGGTGTTTAATAGATTTGAGTTAAGATGAATCTAGGTTGGTTTTTTTTATCATGTCAAGTAATCAAAGGGGTGTTATTGCACCAAGATGTGAATTCTATAGCCCAATATAAGACATATGTGTAACCTCATTCCTAACCATGAATTGACACATTAATGTTGATTTCAAAAATAACTTACAAATTATTGAGCTCAATTTAACTTAGAAAAATAACATATTAAAAAAAAACATGTTGGTAAAAAATGATAATAATTGTTGATGGGTGATTGTGTTTTCAAATCCCACTTTGATATGTTGATGTGACATATGTGGACTAATACTTTAGCATCATTGCAAAGTGGAATTGGATAGAAACACCAATCACCTTTGCTTTAAATTTGAAAATAAAAGTATTTAATAAAAGGAAAATAACATTGTATAACCTTACAATGAAGTTGATATAAAGATTCTCTTATTAGATGATATATATGGCATGTTAGATATTATTGTTAAAAATGAAGAAATTATATATTCAATGAAATAATGTAATAATGTTATATTGTATAGAGATGATCTTATTATATGATATATATGATGTGTTAGACTTCATTGTTAAAAAGGTAAAGAAATTGTGCATCCAAGGAAGTCAAATTCTAACTAAAGAAGCTAGAAAACAAAGGAAATAATGATAAACTCTAATTAAACCAAGTTAAAAAATAAAGGAAAAAATAAATATCTATTTTAAGAATTAACAAAGAAATATCAACCAAATAACCTAAATCAACAAATATTTTCAAAAATCAATATACAAACTATGAATAAGGAAACACTATAGAATCAATTAAACTTGAAAAGTGTCACTATTGATGAAGTTTCACAAACAAAAAAAACTAGTAAAAGTATCAAACACATAACATTTTAGAATTAAGATCAAGCAATAAAAATTTACAAAGGTATCTTATCGTCACCTTAATCACAAAATTTGTTATAGAGAACAATCAACTTACCAACATTATATGAGGCAAAACTTGCCTTACATTCCTAAAAGTCGAAACTATTTCAATTTTTTTTTCGTTTTAGTACACCAAAAATTGCAATGAAATAAATCCTAATAAAATGTTTTATCCTATAATTTAAAAAAGAAACAATTAAATATGAAGTAACCCTTTTATCCAACAATAATATTGATCTTACTAAAAAAATCTCATTTCTTGATATAAATATGGAATCTTCATTTTATGGAAATTTTGTTATCATCAATAAATGTTCTTTACCATTAATCTTTCCTTCTTATCTAATTTTATGGAATTATTCTTATCTAATTTCATGGAATTTTTTAATAAACAATAAATACTAATTACAACTCATCTTCCCTGTGTTGTTAAAATGATAAATAATTTAATTTATTATTACATGTTTCTTTTTTTTTCCACGAGAAAAAAATGCTCTTTATATTCAAAAGGATATAAAAGTTTACATGGCGGCGTACTAATACTTCAACTGATCATGTCCATTCCACATTTACAAGGATCCGAATCATCTATGTCCCTACAAATATGACAATTGTCAAAGATTGAAAATTGCAGATGAGGATCAAATCAAAGATTAATCTTATGTGAAATGCCTTCATGACCATCCTCCCAATATGAAAAGAAAATTTGACTCGGGGGGAGGTGTAAGGCTTGTTTCGAGAGTGAGTCAGCCACTTTGTTTTCTTCACGGTATATATGCTGGAAGGTAAGATTTCTGAAGAGTAGAGTAGCATCTTTGGTCCTTTCCATCCAGCAATTAAGGGCTGCCACTTGGAGATCTGCCTTTCCCTTCAGCCAATCAATGGTGATCTTAGAATCACTTGGAGATCTGCCTTTCCCTTCAGCCAATCAATGGTGATCTTAGAATCGCCTAGGAGGAGAAAATCATCTGTGTGGCGACTAGCCAAAATGAGCGAGGTCCAAGCCCCAATGAGCTCCGCCTTTGTGTTGGAACCCTGACAGCAGTTCAATGTCCAATGAATACTTGAATGAGAATTTATCTTTATTTGCCCCCCTGCTCCACACTGTGTGCCTCCCATTCTTACAATTCACCTCCTCTTCTAATTTAATTTCATAATTTTTTTTAATAAAAATAAATGTTAATTACACCTCACCTTGCCCGAGAATAAAACAACGCTATGAATACCATGACCGATCACCATCGAGACGGAGTAATATTTCGAAATCAATTTTGATTTAATTTTATAGAATTTATTTAATAAAAATAAATGTTAATTACACCTCACCTTACCTATGTTAAGGTGATAGATAATATAATTTATTATTACATTAACATATTATTTGAAATTCATAACAGATTCATAATCTTGATATATATTATATATTCTCCCTTATTTCATTAAATTAACCCATAAACATTAAACTAATCGAGAATTGTAACCCTCACTATAAAAGTCATCACTAATTACCATATATGTTTGTAAGAGTTTTTATAACTTGTGTTTGTAGGTCATTACTAATTAGAATAAGATGTCGTGGGTTTGATTTATTTTTTTCATTTACTTGAATTCTTAGGGAAGAAACGTTGTGAGTTCTAAAGGGATAAAACAAAGGTATTAACAAACAAACTTGATTTATTTTTTTCATTTACTTGAATTTCAAGAGAAGAAATGTTGTGAGTTCTAAATGGACGAAACAAAGGTTTTGACAAACAAACTTTTGGTGTTCTTCATTGGCTTCCACCCTTTTTCTTAAATGAATAAAACATAAATTATTAAAAATATATTTTACTTTTGAATTAAATATACATAAGTTAAGGAAGAAAGTTTATTTATGGAAATAATGGAGATAAGGCATTGGAATGAGTATTTAAAAGGTTTATTGGTCCTCTTCCTTGACTTTTACCTTATTTTTTATAAAACACAATTTTTGTCACTTATAAAGGAGTTTTTATGTGAGTTATAGATAGAGAAGATAAGGAACAAGTTTGGTAGGAGGAGAATGTTAGCACAATATTGGACTGAGAATTTACAAGGTTTATTGGTTCTTTTATGTAGTATTCCAGATATAAAATAGTATGCAGAACATAAATATTTTAGCTAGAAATTACAGAGAAATAATAATAGAATCAGAACAATACCAAAATAATACCATAATAATGCTAGAAAGAGCACTTTGATTACTGATAACAATGTTCACTTGCCTCTTTGAGGGGGAAACCTCAAGTAGAGAAGAGTTCTATTACAATAATATCCAAGATAAGATTTCTCATACCCACTACTCCTATTTATATTAAATCGATCTATCTAAAAGAACAATCTCGAGGAAGATCCTTCTAGAAGCGGAAGCTTCTATTAGGTCTTATTACATTTGACTTAT
>CBVK0101479822.1:0-17961 GCA_900067695.1 Picea abies | reverse complement strand
TCTTAGGGGCTTTCTCTCAGGTTTGTAAGCTGAGAGAAAGACTCACATAACTACAATGGTCCACATCTCACACGTTTGTAAGCTGGAGAATGTCTCACATAGATGCAATCATCAACATAAGAGTCCAGTAAGAAGAGACAGAAGTTCATGGTTAGATTATATTATACAAGAGGGATTACTATTCAAAGGAAACAAATTATGCATTCCAAGATGTTTAATGAGGGAAAATTTGTTGAAGGAAAATCACAATGGAGGATTAGTAGAACATTTTAGACAAGACAAAATATTTTCTCAGTTAAGTGCATTTTATTTTTGGCTTGGAATGCAAGCTGATGTTAAAATATTTGTTGAAATATGTAGAGTATGTCAACATGCAAAGGGAAAGAGTTAGAGTGTTGGATTGTATCAACCATTGCCAATTCCAAAAAGACCATGGGATTATGTAAGTATGGACTTTGTGTTAGGATTTCCAAGAACTTAGAAAGGTAATGATTCAATTTATGTTGTTGTTGATAGATTCTAAAAAATAGCACATTTTATAGCTTGCACAAATATGAGTGATGAAACTAATATTGCAAATTTATTCTTTAAAGAAGTAGTGAGATTGAATGGATTGTCAAAAAATATTATTTCTAGAGAAGACACAAAATTTGTGGGTCATTTTTGGAGAACTCTATGGATAAATTTTAGGAACCAATCTCAATTTCAATTCATCCTAGCACCCACAGATTGATGGGAAAACAGAGGTGGTAAATAGAAGTTTCAGAAATGTTTTGAGGATTTTGGTAGGTGAGAATCCCAAACATTGGGATCATGTGCTTGCATAGACATAGTTTTCATATAATGATTCACCTAATAGAAGCATGAGGTTAAGTTCATTTCAAATTTTGTATGGAATGCACCCAAGGGGAATTTATGAATTAAGAGATTTAGGAAAACAATAAATGAGAAGTGCTAATGGTGAAGATTTTGCAATAGGTATTCAAGAACTATAGGAAAGAGTTAAGCAACAACTTCAAAAAAGAAACAAAAAGTACAAACAAAGAGTAGACTTGAAGAAGAGATAGTTGAATTTTGAAGTTGGGGATTTGGTTATGGCACACCTCAGAAAGGAAATATTTCCTAGAGGAGAATACAACAAAGTGAAACTTAAAAAGATCAGACCCTGTAAAATGTTGAGGAAGTTTGCCTCAAATGCTTATGAAATAGAACTTCCAAGTAGCATTGGAATTTCACCAATTTTTAATGTATCATATTTGTATCCCTTCAAGGAAGCAACATACATTTTAGTAGATGCACCTGTTAATGCCGAAATTCAAACCATTGAATGGGGAAACAACACATAAAAAATAGATTAAATTAGTGTTGGACAAGAAAGTAGTGAATAAGACAAGGGGTAAAGATTACTTTCAATACTTGGTCAAGTGGAAAAGATAACTACTTGAGGATGCCATGTGGATGACAACCACATAAATTTCAAGTATGAAAAAAGCATTGGAGAACTTATGGAACAAAGCCCATGAACATGTATTTTATTCCTTGGGAGTATGATGCAAGATAATATTTCGAAGTCAACTCAGTAATTGACCATTAGAAGGTCTTAGGAATTTATGAGAGGAAGTTGGTTTCGTCTATGCTATAGAATTTTGTAATTTTGATTATTTTCCTAAGTTTTTCATAGTTTTAGAAGTGTGTTTACAAGGAAATAATGTTTTTCCATGTCTACTTTAGAAAAGAAGTTAGACAATCTAGGATGAGCTGGATAAAATCGATTGTTATTGAATAAAATTAGAGGTTTTTGTTTATATTTGAGGATATGATCTGATCGATGTGATTGGAATTGATCTTTTCTCTTGGGTGTATAGATAAAACCCATGGGCATGAAAATGCATCAGTGGGAGTATTGAGAATAGAAAAATGTTAATGAAAATTTGTTATGTTGTTCAAATTTGGCTATCCATTGAATGATTATGTCTCCCAACTCGATTCTCTACACATTATGTTCATTCTAGTTCTCGCGGAATTGACAAGTTGTATGGTTGATGTGTAATCAAAGAGGACAAATTTTTTGGTTTATAGGCCCTTTGTAGACTAAGTTAAACTGAATCGGCCTTAAATCCCTCAAAAGACCAGTCTTCATGTTCCCAATGGTTGGTTGGTCGGTTAATAGATTACTAGTTATCAACCAGACCAGAGTAAAGTTTTAAAAGGTGCATAATTTGTACCCTGGGACCCGATGGTACGGTGGAAAATAACAAGTTTATTCACTTACCTCGTGGTTCGATGGTCGGTTAATAAAGAAGAGAAGGTTCGAGAGTTATTCCCTAATGGGTCGATGGTCCGATGGCCCGATGTCCAGTTGCTAGAGTGTTAATTGACAGTTGACAGAAAACCTTGTAATTGGCAGAACTGCAAACGAATTTTGTAGAGAGAAAAATCATGATAGCAGAGATAACATACAATGAGATAAAAATTGAGTTAAAGAGTTTAAAGTTGATAAGGTTGGAGTCATGATCCATTTTGAATAAAAAACTCACAAGTTCCCAATTAACAACACATTATCACAATCAAAATGACCTACAAAATATAAAACATACAAAATTTATGAGCTTTGAGAAGAGGAAGTATAGGCCTTACAATTGTGCAACCCAAATCTTGAGCCAATATTTTTCATTTGATGATTGGATGGATTGCTTGAGTGGTGCTGAATATTTTTCAAAATTAGATTTGAAGAGTGGGTATCATCTAATAAGAACTAGAGAAGGAGACAAATGTAAAAGAAATTTTAAAACAAATGATGGGTTATATGAATGGTTGGTAATGCCTTTTGGGTTCACAAATGCTCCTAGCACTTTTATGAGATTGATGAATGAAGTGCTTAAAGAATTTATTGATAATTTTTTCATATTTTACCTAGATGATATATCAGTCTATAGTCAGTCTAGAGAAGAACATTTGAGACACCTCAGATTGGTTTTGAGTAAATTACAAAAAGAAAAACTACTAATCAATATGAAAAAGTGCAGTTTTGTGAAGACATAGTTAGTTTATTTGGGTTTTGTGATATCAAGAGATGGCTTGAAGATGGATCAAGAGAAGATCAAGGCTATAATAAATTGGCCTACCCCAAGGAGTATCTTTGAGGTAATAACATTTCACGGTTTGGAAATATTTTTATAGAAAATTCCTCAGAAATTTTAGTGGAATATGTGCTCCAGTTGTGGAGACAATTAAAGGAAGAAAAAAACCATTTAAGTGGACAGAAGAAGCTGATAATAATCTTTAGGTTATTAAAGTAGAAAATAACAGAGAAACCAATTTTAGCATTGCCAAATTTTAATAAACATTTTCAAGTTGAATGTGATGATAGTGGGACTGCAATAGGAGCTTTTTTTTAAGTCAAGAAAGAAAACATGTAGCTTACTTTACTGAAAAATAAAATGAGGCCAAACATAAATATTCTTCATATGATAAATAATTTTACAACATTGTTCAAGAACTTATTAAATTTAGACATTACCTCATGCCTAAGGAATGTATTCTTTATACTGATAAACATGCCTTACAATTTATCAATAGTTAAACAAAATTAACTCATAGGCATGTCAAGTGGGTTGAGTTTTTTCAAAATTTTACCTTTGTTACCAAACATATAAGTGGGCAGTCAAATAACGTAGCAAATGCATTAAGCAGAGTCAATTTAATTTTGTATAAGTTTCAAGTGAATGTCTTAGGATTTGATGATTTGAAAGAGATGTATAAGGATGATGTAGATATTAAAGATGCTTATACAGCCTATAAGAGTCCAGTAAGAAGAGACATAAGTTCATGGTTAGATTATATGATACAAGAGGCATTATTATTCAAAGAAAACAAATTATGCATTCCAAGATGTTTAATGAGGGAAAATTTGTGGAAGGAAAAGCATAGTGGATGATTAGTAGAACATTTTAGACAAGACAAAACATTTTCATAGTTAAGTGCATTTTATTTTTGGCTTGGAATGCAAGATGATGTTAAAATATTTGTTGAAAGATGTAGAGTATGTCATCATGCAAAGGGAAAGAGTCAGAATGTTGGATTGTATCAACCATTTCCAATTCCAAAAAGACCATGGGATTATGTAAGTATGGACTTTGTGTTAGGATTTCCAAGAACTTAGAAAGGTAATGATTCAATTTATGTTGTTGTTGATTGATTCTAAAAAATGGCACATTTTATATCTTGCACAAAGATGAGTGATGCAACTAATATTGCAAATTTATTCTTTAAAGAAGTAGTGAGATTTCATGGATTGTCAAAAAATATTCTTTCTAGAGAAGACACAAAATTTGTGGGTCATTTTTGGAGAAATCTATGGATAAATTTTAGGAACCAATCTCAATTTCAATTCATCCTACCACCTGCATATTGATGGGAAAAAATAGGTGGTAAATAGAAGTTTCGGAAATGTTTTGAGGAGTTTGGTAGGTGAGAATCCAAAGCATTGGGATTAGGTGCTTGCACATACATAGTTTTCATATAATGATTCACCTAATAGAAGCACAAGGTTAAGTCCATTTCAAATTTTGTATGGAATGCACCCAGGGAGAATTTATGAATTACGAAATTTAGGAAAACAATAAATGAGAAGTGTTAATGGTGAAGATTTTGCAATAGGTATGCAGGAACTATAGGAAAGAGTCAAGCAACAACTTCAAGAAATAAACAAAAAGTACAAACAAAGAGTAGACTTGAAGAAGAGATAGTTGAATTTTGAAGTCAGGGATTTGGTTATGGCACACCTTAGAAAGGAAATATTTCCTAGAGGGGAATACAACAAAGTGAAACTTAAAAAGATCGGACCCTGTAAATATTGAGGAAGTTTTCCTCAAATGCTTATGAAATAGAACTTCCAAGTAAATATTGAGGAAGTTTTCCTCAAATGCTTATGAAATAGAACTTCCAAGTAACATTGGAATTTCTCCAATTTTTAATGTCTCATATTTGTACCCCCTTCAAGGAAGCAACATACATTTCGGTAGATGCACTTGTTAATGACGGAATTCAAACCATTGAATGGGGAAACAACACATAAAAAAAATGAATTAGTTTTGGACAATAAGGTAGAAAATAAGACAAGGGGTAAAGAGTACTTTCAATACTTGGTCAAGTGGAAAAGACAACCACTTGAGGATGCCATGTGGATGACAACAACATAAATTTCCAAGTATGACAAAAGTATTGGAGAAATTATGGAACAAAGCCCATAACATGTCTTTTCTTCCTTGGGAGTATGATGCAAGAGAATATTTTGAAAGGTCTTAGGAATTTATGAGAGGAAGTTGGTTTCCTCTATGTTATATAATTTTGTAATTTTGATTATTTTCTTAAGTTTTTCATAGTTTTAGAAGTGTGTTTACAAGGAAAGAGTGTTTTTCCATGTCTATTTTAGAAAAGAAGTTGGACAATCTAGGATGAGTGGGAGAAAATCGATTGTTATTGGATAAAATTAGAGGTTTTTTGTTTATATTTGAGGATATGATCTGATCGATGTGATTGGAATAGATCTTTTCTCTTGGGTGTATAAATAAAATCCATGAGCATGAAAACGCATCAGTGGGAGTATTGAGAATAGAAAAATGTTAATGAAAAATTGTTATATTTTTCAAATTTGGCTATCCATTGAATGATGTGTCTCCCAACTCGATTCTCTGCACATTATGTTCATTGGTTAACTTATGAATTATGTTTTTTGGTTAATTGGTTATGTTCTTTGCAGACTAAGTTCAACTGAACCGGACTTAAATCCCTCAAAAGACCAGTCTTCATGCTCCCGGTGGTCGGTTGGCCGGTTAATAGATTACTATCTATCGACTGGACCAGAGTAAAGTTTTAAAAGGCGCATAATTTGTACCCCGGGACCCGATGGTACGGTGGAAAATAACAAGTTTATTCACTTACCTCGTGGTTCGATGGCCGATTAACAAAGAAGAGAAGGTTCAAGAGTTAGTCCCCAATGGGTCGATGGTCTGATGGCTCGATGTCTAGTTGCCAGAGTGTTAATTGACAGTTGACAGAAAACCTTGTAATTGGCAGAACTACAAATGAATTCTATGGAGAGAAAAATCATGATAGCAGAGATAACAGATAATGAGATAAAAATCGAGTTAAAGGGTTTAAAGTTGATAAGGTTGGAATCATGATCCATTTTGAATAAATAACTCACAAGTTACCAATTAACAACACATTAACACATTCAAAATGACCTACAAAATATAAAACATACAAAATTTACGAGCTTCGAGAAGAGGAAGTATAGGCCTTATAATTGTGCAACCTAGATCTTGATCCCTAACTACATGAACCAACTCACAAGCACATAAATAGAGGGTTCATGGTTGGAGGAGGCTAATGGAACATGCTACCTTATGCTAGAAGAATAGCCTAAACTAGGAAACCCTCTGTTCCATTCCTGTTGAGAGAAATCCTTATTTTCTCCAAGTTTGATGTTGATTCCCTTAGGGTTCATTGAACCACTCTTTGCCCCTCTTACTTTGGTAGAAACATAATCCTTTCTTATTTAAGAGTTTGAATGGCGGTGAAGGTTGGAGGAACTCATAATCAAGTGAAGAGGTTTTTGCGTCAAGATTAGATATCATTATTCTTATTGTAAACTTTTCAATATCATTACTATAGATATCTATTCTCCCCTCCTCCTCAACCTTCCCTCACCCACCAATTCCTATTGCATATTATATGTTTTGAATTTTATTCATGGAATTGGTATAGAATTGATAAACATGATATCAAATAGGTTAATGATTTTATATTCAATTTATGTTTGTGAAATTCTTATAAAGGTATAAGGAAGGTGCTCTAGGTTTGTTGTGTATAGTTGTTGAACTAAGCTTAGTGCTATAAGTTTGGATCAATCCACTAATTATCAAGATCAGGAATTGGATTGTCATCATCTAGGTATTCTTCTTCATTTCCTTCCATTTCAATTGCCACGACATTAGCTTGGAAATATTGCCTAAAGATCTAGTGAAACTCTAATCATCTCACTAGGAACTTGTATTTAGTATCGACAATTATCCCTTGGACAACATATCATTTATTTGAGATTGAAGTTGTGTGTGCTTTAAGAAATAATATCAAGATAATTTCAACATCTTGATGTCATTAAATATATGACAACGATGAGGTAGAAAAATAATATTAATAGAGCAATATGGAGATGGTCTACATGGTGTGTTGATGATATTCCATGTCACGTATGTGAAGAGAGGATCTATCTATATTTATAACATAAAAAGTATCGATAAAATTTACATGCCTCCAATAAAAAGATGAACAACATTTAATCTCAACTTCCATAAACATTATATAAAACCCACTTATACAAAATCTATAATTATAACATAAAACCATGTCTATAACAAAATATTGCCCTGCAACCAAAATGCAATATTAAAATTCTTTAATATTTAATTATTATGAATGAAATTAGGAGGTAGTTATATATAAGTATACTATTTTTTGTCATCATAGAAGGAATGCCACTATAGTTGGCATGGCTTATAGAAATAATTCTACATTATTGCTTTTATACACTTATATAAATAAATAAATATGATATGCATTATCTTTTATTGATGATGAATTTTGAATTTTCTATTAAGCATTAAATTGTTAGATATTATTATTTTTTAATAAAAAATAAAATAAAAATATTAATTTTTAATTTAAATAATTTTACATTTTTATTTATAATGAATTTTCTTAAAATTAAAATTTTAATCAAAATATTAAAATTTTAATCAAAATATTAAAACTAGATAAATTGTTAGATATTATTTTTTTTTAATAAAAAATAAAATAAAAATATTAATTTTTAATTTAAATAATTTTACATTTCTATTTATAATGAATTTTCTTAAAATTAAAATTTTAATCAAAATATTAAAATTAGATGTTTGAGAGTATTGAAGTTATTAAATATCTTATAATAAAAGCAAAATAAAAATAAGAATGATCACATGTCATGTATCACATTATTTATCATATTCAAATTGATAATGAAACAATCACTTAAACATTGTATTAACATGATTTAATTACATATAAAACACAAAATCTTTTATTAATAGGTAGTTTTATCTAAAATGCTATATTTAAGCATTTGACAAAGTAATTGTTGTCTTAACACATGGTTTAATCAAATATAAAACACAAAATCCCCTATTAATTGATAGGGGTTTCTAAAAAGAATGTCTTACTCGAGTGTTTGGCAAGATAACTAAAAACAATATTATTTAATATTACTTTGTTAGGACACAAGGATAAATAGCTTAGAAAAACTGGACACATTCTTTTATTCGTTAATATCCATTCTTATCCAAAACATAAAATCATATTTTCAGCAAAATATTTAAATTTATTAATTTTATAATAAAATATAACATTATATAGATACATTAATATATGGTTTTTAAAAGTCAAATATAACATTTATACTAATAATTATATATTTTTAATCAAAACATCAGATCAAACATTTATACTAATAAATATATAAATATATGTTCTTAATCAAAACATCAAATTAATAAATATATATTCTTAATCAAAACATGGAACCAAATACCATTATGCCACGGCCCACAACAACCCAATCAACAAAATTAGCCTTTATTTAATGTAATTCCTAACCATGTCAAAGGATCCACCAAACCAATTTAATAAACTTTTATATTTGATAATATATTTGGACTTTTCAATCCACTCACATGGCATCATCCCCTTTCAGTGTGGCATTGAATAAGCTAGTCTAGGTAATTCAATAATTTGTTGCGAATCCTCTCACTACTTGTGTTGCAATCATCAGTACCCTTATCAAATAAAATGAGTTCAAGTACCCTTTGCCTTATGTGGGCCCATCCTTCAAAACCCCACATTGTCCACCATACCCCTACACTCCACCCATTATTAAGTTAGTGGGGTCATCAATTATGATGAGCCTACCTTTTTCGAAGGGATAATGATGACGTGGCAGCTTTGGAAATAAGTACTCATGTACCATATTTTAATAGAACCCAACAAGACAACATATAGCAAGCATGCAAGGCACACTTGTCTCATTCCCCAGGGACAACCCCTGATTGCTTCCATGCTCTGTGAGAGAACATGCTTTATACCATGTCCTCGATGATTCCCTCTGCCCAGGAAGGCAACTGTGAATATGGAGAAGAGCGGATCCCAATGCTTCCATAGGGGGCAAGAAGTAAGTAAAGTCAATTATCCCTTGTGATAATTATCACTTTGGAAAATGGTTCTTGGGTGGCAACTTGAGCAAACATTGCCCCACCATGTTACAAGGATTTATGAATGGATAGTATGGAATCATAAATGGTTGAAGCCTTACTCACTAGGATATTTAAACATTTTGTAGATTATTTTCACTGGGAAGTTTACATGTGTAAGCTTCATACATATAGCGTTGTCCATATACATAGAGTTGGAATCCTATATATATAATTATAATTTGGGAGTAGAGTAATTCTCTAGTAGAAGGAAATTTTTTTTATAAGAATTTAACATAAATTTGATGTATTATCAAATTTTTGTAGTGATTTAAATTTATAAATAATAAATCTATGTTTTTAAGAGCTTAACCAATTTTAAATCAATGTATAGTATTTAAATTTTTATCAAAATTTTAATGGGATGAAAACTTTAAATTTTTCTATTACTAATCACATAGTTTAAATATGCTATTATTTGGATTCTTTTTATTATTTTTTTTCAATCAATTTTTTTAAAATTTGACTAAAAAATTAGAAAAATTGTTAAAATATATGTTTATTGTTGAGATTGTATAATCCTCTACAATATAGGGTTTTGAGGGGGTTGAATCCGTTTTTCAATAAAATATGCAAATTCAACAATGAAAAATTATAGTTCCAACAATTCTTTTATAGTGAGATGTGATATTTGTCGAAAAAGACCAAACCTTAGAAATTTTTAGATTTCTCCCTAAACATGCTATGATGGATCTTTTAGGGACATTTATTGTTGATAGTCATTGTGCAATAGGGATTTTTGATGAGGTTGAATCCATTTTAATTTTGTGCAATAAAAAATGCAAGTTCAATAATGAAAATTTGCAATTTAAGCAATTCCATCACTAAATTGGGACAATAAAAAAATATTTATTACAAAATTTTTAGAAAAACCACAGTAGTATCAATTGAATGTCGACATTTCTGATGACCCATCATCAAGACAAGAAGCCTCGGTTTAATTCCACCTAATTGATGGAAACTTTTATTATGGAACTTTGTTTTGAAGGGTTTTAACCCATTTTAAGAAGATCCAAATACTCAAAATTTCAAAAAAATGAATGGATCATGGTAGAACTTTATAAAAATATAAAGTAGAGTTTGTTCACTTCATTATAAAACTCCTTTAAGAACATTAACACATAAATTTAAGAAGACCGCTAAACATTCTATGACTTTGACCCTTTATGATTTGCCAATACTAAAATGTCTCACTAAAATCTTTATTAAAATTGCACTTTTGAATCATTAAAATCATTGTTTTTAGTGCATAAATAGATTCAACATCCTTAAATACCCTTACCTTAACATGATTTTCCAAATTGATATTTCAATTACATCAATTAACTTTTACATATTTTTAAAAATAAAATGTCAATTTTCCTTTCCATTATTTTAAAATACCAAAAAATTGATTTCCTAAAATTTTAAAATTAAAAAACATCAGATTCATAAAACCTTTAAATTACTTAAAAAAAAAATCCCTAATTTAGGGTCATAGTTTCCAACTATTCACAATTCCAATCTAACCTATACACATTCATGATACCGATGGGCTTCCATGAAAATCACATTGCAACACCTACCAAATAATAATTTTAACACAAGTCCCTAGGCTTAGGCCTTTGACTTCTTACACCCTAAACCCTAATGGTGATGTAACATAAGCTCTTCGCATGAGATGAGTGAGGGGGACAAGGACAGGCAAGCGCTACATGCCAATCATTCACGCGGCTCCCTTGCCGCCCGACAGGGCCAGATTCCGGCAAACTAGCCGAGAAATCTGCGGCGCATCTCCCCATTATTGCCTCGTCTGACTACAAGGACGCGACACGTGTCCGTATGTCGGCCAATGTGTGGCCGGGAAATCGGCGATTGGCGGGGGCAGGGGCTGCTCACGTGAACGGGCCTTGTCGGCCGGCGCGGTTCCTGGAAAACACATCGGACTATTGCCGGCTGCAATTCGTGATATGACGGAATATACGCGCGTATATACACTGTATCTACGGCGCCACGGGCAGGGCCCGGTGAATCGCTCCTGGAGACAGGTCTGGCCGGTAGACGGGTAGCTCAGGAATGGGAATTTGTAGGGCTGGAGGAGACCTCCATTGTATGTTATATATGTTCACTGCTTGGCTGTGGCAGTTAATTTGTTTCTGTGTATATGTTCACATTGAATATTCCAGTCAAGGATATATACACACACAATATGTTCCTGTCAAGGCCAAGAGATATAAACTTAGTCTCTGAGAAGCAAGAGGGACATGAAGAATATCTCAGTGTAGACCTCACCATGGCAGTCTCAGCCGGCCCAGGGATCACCCATTCTCATGGCTCTGGTATGTGTATTATTTATGTTTTTGTGTACATGACTATTAATATTGGGAGATATAAATTGTGTATATGACCAGTGGTATTGGGAGAAATAAATTGTGTATATATTCATTCTGTTTGCAGAAGTGGGCGCTGCTCAGTTGGCCGATACATCATCCAGCCAAACAGCTGGGTATCTGAGAAACTTTGACATGAACAGACTACCTTCTGGAACAGACGAGGAAGGTGGTGGGGGTTCTTCCTCAGCTGTGAGCACTGTTTCTCCATTTTTATCAGATATTGTAGTTCGTTATGGTGAAAAGGATAATGGAACATGGGATGGAGAGGTTAATGAGAGAACCCATTATCAGGATCAGGGCCTATACAATCAGAATACTGATAGTCTGAGAAATATAGCAAGAAATTGTGAAGAAGATGAAGGAGACCATGTGAGTGCAGGAGGAGATGGCAGTCCTCCTCCTAGGAAGAAACTTCGTCTCTCTAAGGAACAGTCTGCTCTTCTTGAAGAAAGTTTCAGAGAACACCACACCCTGAATCCGGTAATTCATGCTCAAAACCCAAACATGTATCTACCCATTTCTTTGTATATTGATTCACAGAGATTCTTCACTATGTATATCTTAGTAGCACAGATCCATCTAAACTTAGCTCTGATATGCACCTGGGGGAGGTTGCTAGACTCCAAATTGCATAGTAGACTGGGTTTAGTTGGTGTATCCTATTGTCTGTATTCAATGCATCTTATATATTCAATGGGCGAGTTATACATAGGTTTAGTTGGTGTATCCTATTGTCTGTATTCAATGCATCTTATAGATTTAATGGGCGAGTTATACATACTAAGTGTTATGAATCATTCTAGAAGATAATAGCAACTATTTTGAATATGGGTTATTACCATAAATACAAGAAAAAATACCTACGTCATTGGTAGGAATTCACCCCATAAAACTATAGAAACAGTACTCAAAACCATATTTGACTAAGTTGATTTTATATTTAATACACTTTGCATTTTATAACACAGTTGATAAATCATTCCCACCAAGACTGTGCTGTTAGTATCTATTTCTCTGTGATTACGAGCATATGTTATCACCTATCAGTTTACATCCCTGAGCTGACTTTGTGTTCGTTAATCATCTCTTTTGGTAGTTTTTCTGTAATGAAATTATATTAATTTTTAAGGGCTATCATGTGCAGAAGCAAAAGAACGCATTGGCTAAGAGACTGAACCTGAAGTCACGCCAAGTTGAAGTCTGGTTCCAGAACCGTAGGGCAAGGTAAGTTGGTTGTCCAGAGCTGCATGTCATGTGTTTCTGAATACTTATCTTTTATTGTTAGCTTGTATTCATCTATGGATATGATGCTTCCATTATGCATTAGACTAATGAGTCCTTTTACACTGTATACATATGAAAACATTACTCTCTAGCTTTTATATATATAAACTTAAATAGGTAATTATATTGGAGAATTTTTCTGGATATAAACTGTGTATCAGGTTTCTTAAATAAACATATATATGTTTAACAAACCTCCTACATAGTTTATATCCAGAAAAATTCTCCAACATCCAATATCTTTACTTATAGTATATGTGTTATAACACACATAGTATATGCGTTATAATATAACACATATAATATATGTGTTATAAAATAACACATATACTATATGTGTTGTATATTTTTATCTATTTAAATTTAAATTTTCTTAAGTTCAATTCATAATTTTTTTAAGTTCAATCCATACTTGGTACATATTGTTCATTTGATTTATCTATCTAATATGCGTTATAATATAACACACATAGTATATGCGTTATAATATAACACATATACTATATGTGTTGTATATTTTTATTTATTTAAGTTCAAATTTTCTTAAATTCAATCCATAATTTCTTTAAATTCAATCCATACTTAGTACATATTGTTCATTTGATTTATCTTTCTATCTATATCTATTTTGTTATTTATATGCATTTTGTGATTATCATATCCATAACTTCTTTGATATCTATTTATATCAATATGCACTTCGTGGCTATCACAACTATAACCTCTAGTTGATATTAAAATAAAAAAGATAGATATTTTTTATATATTCATTCATGCAAATTGTACATTGCCATTTATGTATTGTTTGGCTAGCATGTTGGTTAAAGTCTAAACCAAACAAATTTATGTATTGTTTGGCTAGCATGTTGGTTAAAGTCTAAACCAAACAAATTGCTATTTATGTATTGTTTGGCTAGCATGTTGGTTAAAGTCTAAACCAAACAAATCCTTAACAAAGAGGATTGTACATTCAAATATTGATGTGCTTTTGGACTGTAATATGCATCTATGTTTATTTATACTGCATCTATGTTTATTTATACTGACTTCAATGAGACGAATTTAGTTAACCATTGATCAATATGGTTGTTAGACACTAATATTTATGTAAACATATTTATTATGGTGATCCTCATCTTAACTGTATATACACACAATATATTCTGATGGGTTTCTCAAAAAAATATCGTTATCTCATGTCTATTGTTTGATATATGTGTTTAACAGAATTTGTGTATCAACAATATCTTATGTGTATCAACAATATCTGTGTTTAACAGAATATGTGTATCTCTATATGTAAATATATGGAAGTTTCAGTTTTAGATATGCATGCTTATGCAAGTTCCTTTGGATGCAGGACTAAGCTGAAACAAACAGAAGTGGACTGTGAGCTTCTGAAACGTTGTTGTGAAACATTGACAGAGGAGAACAGAAGATTGCAAAGGGAGGTTGAGGAGCTGAGAGCTATTAAAGTGGCTCCACCTTGTGTTATTGCTCAGGATTTCTACATGCCTTTGCCTGCAGCAACTCTAACCATGTGCCCCTCCTGTGAGAGAGTGGGTAGTAGTATTGACATGAAGAGGGGCGCTTTGACCTTTGCTAAACCCTCTTACTATCTAAGCAACTTAAGGCAGCCATCTGCAGCCTGTTAGTACTTGTTCTTAAAAGTATAGGCATCTATATATAAATATCAATTTTGGAAGGAGCTCTTAAGAAGCTCTCCCGTACTCATAAGAAACGGTGCCTTCTTGTATATTTTAAAACTAAAACAATTGGTTCGAATTATAGAGTATTTGTGAAATTTATTTTGAAATGAATAGAATAGAATCTTCTTGTATATTCTAAATCTAAAACAATTTGTTCCAGTTATGGATTATTTGGAAGATTTATTGTGAAATGAATAGAACAGAATATTAAAATTTTGTTAAATTTATTTAATGATTTATGGTTATTATGAATATCATTTTTCACATTTTAAAATAAAATAGTTAAAATAAAGATGTGATATTTTGAAACATTTTTAAAAATATAATGAATATTATTTTTTATATTTTAAACCAATTAAAATCAAAGATGTGATATTTTAAAACATTTTAAAAATAGTTAGTATTTGTTATTTTTTCATTTTTATTTTTGTTTTTGTTTTGATTATGGAATAAAGATCATTTAAATTTTATTTATTTGATAAAAAATGTTTCTAATGGCATGAACTTTGTTGAAAGTTAAAGTTTCACTTTATTGTTGAGAATTTTGATTGTGTAAAGTTGTTCTACTGTTTTTGACCCATTTTAAAATGATGCAGATTGTCAAATTTTCAAAAAATGAGTGAGGGCCAAAAAAAAAACACTTCCCAATAAATATGGTCATTTAAGTGCCTCTTATACAATAAAAAACTTCTCAATAAATATGGTCATTTAAGGGCCTCTTATACAATGCCTCCAAGATGTGGAGATTTAAACTTACAATCATTCATTTCATGTTTCTTTCTTTTAATTTTTTCAAAGGAGGAAAAATTCTATTGCATTTAGGGTTTCTCTTAATACTATCTCAAGACTTAAACTTGCAGCTACATCAATATGCAGAGACAAAATCTGGCTTCTTATAATTATAATAATCAGTTGGTAGTTTTTAAGAGAGAACTTTCACTCCTTTAAGATATCTATGGACTTTGAATAATTAAAATGTAGGAAAATTAACTCTTAGTCAAACCCCACTTGAGTTGTATTAATATGTAAAAACAAAACTTAACTTCTTATAATAATAGGTTGGTAATTATTAAGAGGACAAACTTTCACTCCTCAAGATACCTATAAATTTTGAATTATTAAAATGTAACAACACTAACTTTTAGTGTAATAAAAATTATATATCATACTAAAACACTAATCATTTTATTTTTTTATTTTATATAAATATAAACATAATTGTTTAAAATTGATTTGAAAACCATTTTTAATATATTTATTATATTAATTTAAAATTAAAATTAATAATTTAATTATTTTACTAAAATTTTAAATTTAAATTATAAAATAGAAATAATTCAACCTTTTTAATGATACCTTAAATTTAAATTATAAATTATATCATATGTGTGATAAGATAACATAAAAAGACAAGTTTTCTTTAACTTGATTCTTAAGCAAGGAAGCACATTAAAAAGTATAGTAAAGTTCTTTGACCGGATTCCTAAGCAAGGAAGCAAACAAAAGATTATAGTACAACTTTATTTATTGAGCATCGTGTTTTTTGGTCAAAGTAATTTTTTTCTCATTATTATATATATATATATATATATAATTATAATTATAATTATAATTATAATGATAATGAATTAATAATTTTAATTAACATTTTATATAAAATGACAAATAAAACATTGTAATGCAATTTTATTGAATACAATAATTTTCATATTAAAGTGAGTTTTTTTAGTTATTTCATTTATTTACTTTTTAGCGTTGTTAGTGAGTTTACTTTTCAATTTTCATCTATATAATTTAATTGGTTAAAATTGATCACTAAATAATTATCAATAAATTTAATTATATATTTAATTTAAATGAGAATTAATATTTTAATTATTTTTTAATTCTGATATATAAAACTTTAAATTTGAATTATAGAGTATTTGATATGTGTAGTTGAGTAATATAAAATGTCAATCTTTTTTTAATTTAGCTTCTAGGCAAGGAAGTAAGATGAATTTAATTTACATGGTACTTCGAATTTGAATTATAGAATACTTGATATGTGTAGTTGAGTAATATAAAATGTCAATCTTTCTTTAATTTAGTTTCTAGGCAAGGAAGTAAGATAACTTTAGTTTACATGGTATTTTTCTTGCCAAGCTAATTCATTTTCCAAACTTATATACATTATTGGTTAAAATGAGAATTAATTTACAAGTTTTTGTATTTTAGTTTTTTCTCTCTATATATGTAGTGCAATGATGTAAGTCAATATAGAGTTTATCATCAAATCAAAATTAAGTAGATTAAAAGTGAAAGGAGAATATGTTAGCTTTTGAGATTACTTTGAAAGTGTTTACGTCATGTTTGGAGGTGCTTCATGAGATGTGGGGTGCATAGTGTATGGTTAACTTTTGGTGTTCCGTGATGGACTTACACATTGGAGGTGGCTTAGTTTTGAGTTGTTAGATCTTGTATGGATGCTTGCATGACATTCTTCCTTGTATCATTGGAGACCTATGGAGCTTGGTGGCTTCTTCATATAGTCCACACATAAACGAGGGTTGCTTGCTTGGAGGATGCTTTACACTGGAGGAGCATTGGGCATTCCAAAGGAGGGAATTGAACCCTAGACAACACGAGGTTGCTTGATTTCTTAATGGAGGCTTACAATTGACTTGATAATTCTTGGATTAAGGGAGAGGACATGTAGGTGTGGTGGTCCCTGAGGAGGCATGTGACCTTGGAGATGCATTGGAGCTTTGGAGCCTTGACGAAGGAGAATTCGACCTTAGGGAGTAGCATTCATACCTTTGAGCCTTTACTGTTGATTGTTGTCACTTTGAAGCTTGACATGAGTCACTTGGAGTAGAGCATTTCACATGTGTGGACATACTTAGGTCTTGTAGATTACCTGTAGTGGATTAGGTCCACTTTTCATTATAGACCTCTCTTACCTCTCATATAAATAGAGGAAGGAGAGAGTCATTATGATTATCAATTTTTTACTTGGGTTTATTATTTTTTACACTTGGGTTAGAGATGTAAGAGGAGGAGCACTAGACTCTCTCTCTCTCTCTTTCTTATTCAATCTTCTTTGTACTTTATCTCTCCTAGTCTTAACGTGCTAGGATTTCTTAGAGCATTCTAGAAGTCTAGGGCTACGGTTTGGTCCTTAAGGAGGCATTGGAGTTAGGATTTCATGATAAACCCTAATTTGTACTTGTTGAGGAGGAAGAGAAGAGGAGACACCTTGCATGAGGCCAA
>CBVK0101479813.1:0-61065 GCA_900067695.1 Picea abies | reverse complement strand
TGTTATATACTTTCAAAAAATATATGTTTGCTATATACTTTCAAAATATATATGGTGCTTTCCCTGCCAAGCGTCATTTACTTTTTCCCCATGTTCCGTCATATACATGTTGCACACAACATTTTCATGATATACATTTTTCACCGAACACTTTGTTTCATTTACATTTCGACCCAATTTTCCACATTTTGTTTTCTAGCCTTGTTGGCAGGGACTACATTGCCACACAACCTTGTTAAACAATGTGTCAATGAATAAATAGGATTTTATTATTATTATTTTAAAGCTACATCATCTGACAGTCATCAAAATTTAAGATTAAACTCTCAACCATGTTTCAATGAATAAATAGGATTATTATTATTATTAATTAAAAAATTATTATTATTATTATTATTTAAAAAAAAACAGTCATGCAAAATTTAAGATTAACAACCACCAACTACAAGTAACAAGGCCATGAAATACCCGTTTCTAGGTTTCAAGTCCGTGTGAACCTATTGATAAACTAAGGATTAGACCTTATATAAAAATTTAAATGTGATTCTTAATCAATTTAGATTGCTTCTTAAGAACGTAAATATTGACTATAATTGAATTATTATTTAGTTTTCTTTGTAATAACTATGGTAAGCTATATAAATTTACAATCATTAAAGACTAAGAAAATGAAAATCACCGCATGGACACAAAAGTAGGACTTGATGGTTAACTAATCAATCACCAAAACTGAGGTTTGATTGTCATGATTTAATTTGGATATCCATAACAGGAACTACAAGTTACGTTTACGCCATTAACAAAAAGGTAACGAATGACCGTTTACCATGCTTCGACGTCTATGTGTAATCTGATGGTTGTAGAGATAGATAGTAAATTAGAAGTGGAACAAGGTAATCTCGATCATATTTTTAGACAAAAAAATCAAGTAACCAATGAACTAATTAACAAATGTCTTAGTTTAAAGATTCTTAGTTTAAAGATTCTACAAAATGAAGATTTTTTCTCAGGATATTTGTCTGAAATCCGACGAGAAATTATGGGACTCCTAGATTTAAGTGATTATTTCTATAGAATTGAAGCATTGGAGTTCGCCCTTATGGACTCATGGTCAATCTAGGGGGTGAACGGAGCAAGCAGATTGACCGTTTTGTTCTATGGTTGGGAGGAACTTGTCTGTTCCATTTGTTGTTTCGACACCTTGTTCAGATATGTTCATCTACTCACTGCCTGGTCAAATGTTTTGTTGATTAATAGTTAGTAGAATACATTTACTTGATTCTGGATGAATGTTCTGTTGATTAATAGCTGATAGAATACATCTACTTATTTTGGTAGAAGGTTTTGTGAGATAAATAGTTGGTAGAATGAAATGGATTTAGAATAAGCCTCTACAATTATATATATATACACACACATTCTAGCTATAGACAACATAAATAATTGTGGTATGAATTCATAACTCATACTAGACATGAAAAGATATATACTTATATACATGCTTTGATGGAAAAATGGATCCTTACAATGTCAAGTGAAGATTCTGGAGACGATTAGTACACACACACACATATCGCAACATAAATAAAGGTACAAAACGATATAAACAAATAAACACATCAAACTATTTATTGACCTTGCATAACTGAAATTTCAAGTAATTTCCATTGAATCCAACAATATTAATGGAACAGATAGTTACAGTCCCCTTTTCATTTTCAAAATAACCCAGGAGAAAATGTTTAGTGTTATGTATTCATAACCTTTAAATAGTGAAATCATATTTCAATCTAGGGTTTCCCCCTTTGTCTTTTCTTTTAAGAATGGAAGATACAAGTAACCAACTATCTATGGGAGCCTAGTATAAGCCTACCACTACAATAGTGTTCTAGGGTGGAACCTGTATCACTTTAAACAAATAACTGGGTGATTATTTCCTTTTAATACTGCAAGTTGGAACTCGAATACCTTTCGAGTGAGGTGACCTTGTCAATCCACATCCTCAGCGGGATCAAGTCTTGCTGATGAAAGATCGAGAATATCAATAAACAAAATTATGAAACAAATCAACGAAATTTAAAGATAGAGTAATGTTCAGGATGAATTTATGAAATTAAACATTACAAATTTAATACACGAGCAAGTACTTAGCTTGAGGTTGGCGTGGGGTGTTTTGTTTCTCCATCAGCAATGCTGAGAAAATGGTCCATATCCCGAAGGGGAGAAGTGGACTTTGAATCAACTGATGGGTACCCTCGCAATGGAAACAAGGGTCCCATCATTAGTCTTGTAAGATGGGTACCCTCGCAATGGAAACAAGGGTCCCATCATTAGTCTTGTAATAAAAAATAATAACCGATTTCTCAGAATGTATCAAACAATTAAAAAATTATTTAACATGAAACATATATTGCATAACCAGAACAATAAAGATTTACACAGTAGAAAACATGTTTCACAGAATTGCCCAAATTCGGATGACATATAGGGTTGCGAGTTACCAATCTCATAAATTATCTAAAATTACAATTGATGATAAAGAAACATAGTCGAGAACGAAGTTCAAGATACTTATTTTTCCTTTCATTATGCCGAAGAAGTAAAATATTTCTAAAACAACATCTAAGAGTTGATAATCCAGAGAGAGTTCCCACAATGCTATGTATGTCGCGCATAGGCATTTATTGGCCCTTTGATACAACTACTACTATTCTATTTACGTTGAACAAATTGTAAATAAACATGTTATCAAACACAAAAGAATAGAAACATGGAGCTTGAAGTAATTACTTTAATTAAGATAGGTTTTGAAATGTTTACACACAGTGGGATAGTATGGCTATCATGATCCCTGTACTAGTACAAGTAAGGATAAATATATTTAGTATTAAGATTTTGTAACTACAACAAGGAAACCTTATCCCAGCCATAGGCAAAATTGGTAACGACCTTACAACATTAATTTCGGGAAGGTAGTAAACCACAGTAAATTTGGGTGCGTAACCCTTTCAAGAACTTTTAGCTTGAAGGTTCTTTACCTAATCAAAAAGGAATATTAAAACACCAGTTTAAGCGACATAGAGAGGATCGAGGTCCAGGTCTGTTGACGGACCCTCACAAATGTAAAAGATAATTTAACAGAAAATATAGAGAGCGATGATACACAGTTACTCACCAGGACGTTTTATTTACGAAATGTTAGGGACCAGGGTCACTGTAGGTTTATTTACGAAATGTTAGGGACCAGGGTCACTGTAGGAGACCCGAGTAGGTTTCAACCACGAGAGTATTCTACATTTGAGAAGTTTGAGGATAGTTGCTTGTCGACAAAAACCTAACAATTGCACATGAGACTATTCCTGCTTCAAGAGAAGCCAAATCCCTATGTAAATATTTATATACAAGTTTATTGAAATTTATGAGTAGCGGTTGGTTGGATCGGGGAAGAGATAGGGTCGAAACTACCACGAAAGTTGGACTACCTTTTTACATAGAGCGCGTTTGGGGTTACCTACAAATATTTCAAATAATGAAGGGAGGTCCTCAACCCGAAATCCATAAAAGAAAGCAGTCACAAAGACAGTCTCTAATACATCGAAACCTTTCCGAAACTTTCACATTACTAAAAATAGTTAAGTGTTGAGTTGGGTGTGGAATTACCAAATAAAGGGGAAAACCAGATGGTCATGTACCCTCTTATTTCTTTACGCATATTAAGAACCTCCATGCAGCTAGTTAAACACACAGAATGTTATAGAGTTTAACGTTGAGCAAGTTTTGTTACAAATGAAGAGAGCCAAAGGAAATGAGACTTGTTTACCTTGAAAACCCTCATATGGAAGAGTAATGGTGAGAGGATGTATCAATACTCTGGTCATGTGAATAAACATGCATGGCTTGTTCCCATTGGACATAGAAACCTAGTGACTAGTACGTTGCAGGAACCTCATAACTTTTGACTAGAGGGTTTAATGGAGCTTACGAATAGGACTTAACTCCGCATTCAACCAACCTCCATAATGTCGCTAATGCTCATCCTTGTCACCAAGTCAGGTGGGTTTCCATTTTTGAATAGTGGAATTCTACGGTGAATCAAGTATATGGTCAGGCTGGAGCTATGGACCAGAAAGCCTAATGAGTTATCACCATTAAAACATTAAAACTTGCATGCAAGCGCAAACCCTCTCGTTACATTTGTCGAGCACTAAGTTCTTACAAACACTATGTTAAGGTTAACAAGGTTAGACTAAACATGTGTACTATGTTGCAGTAGTCTATAATACATGTATAGTAGTGGTGGGATCATTTAAGCAAGCCTAAGTACATGGACATAAGGATTTAGAATGAAGGGCCTAGTGTAGTATAGATATTTATAAGGGCTTACATACATATATGACCTGAAGGAGATAAGAGGCCTTGTGTGGCTGTACTTGCGATACAACATATGGATTACACTTATGATTATACTCTATAATGTTATTAGGTAAGGTTTGTAGGTTCCATGACCTTTCTAGAAACACTTAGATAAGTGTTCTTTAAGAATTCCATAAGAAAATTAATGTATGGGATTAGCGTATAGAAAAGTATTCTCATATGGGTTATAAAATAGAAAGTGTTAGCTCTGTTAAATGGTAAAACGTCTAGCAAGAAACAGTTAGCTGGAACCATTGATAAAGTAGAAATCTGCGAGGATAGAATTACTATAAACTTGTGGAAAGTACCAGATTACACCTCTTTAATGGATAGTTTTAAACTCTTGTCGGATTAGTACAAATTTTTGTGATAGGTATAGATTTAGTTTCATAAATGAATTCATGAGAAGGTTAACTACCTTGTTATTAGTCACTTGTACTATGGATAAGTATACTTCGCATTTTGATAATGACAATTATAATTATAAACCAATCAAGTATAACAGAGTAAAGGAGTTTAATGCACCTAGCAATTTTTTTCTTAGTTGGAAATTTTGTGGTACATTACATATGGTATAAGAGCAAAGGTTACAACACTTGGACCTTAAACAGGGCCGAAAAATGTTTGTTTAACACATGCTTTCTGTTTAATGAAAAACTAACAAAACGCTTACTGTTACAAACATAAAAATTCATTTCTGTTGGGATAATGGCAACACAGAATGAAGAGGAGATCAGACTTGAGGAGAATCCTGAGAAAGGACCTCCTAGAGGGCCTAGAAAGAACAATGAATGAAGTTATGCCATCTAGGTTCTGGAAACCATGAGAAACCTTATTGTGGAACTGTAAAATTTCAAGGCAGATAATGAGAAACTGAAAAAGGAACAAAAAGAACAGCAGGAAATAAATGAAGTAATGTTGCGTAGCATAGTAACAAAGAAGAGACCAAAAGACAATAACGAGGAAGAAGAGGTCAACAAAAGAGCCTCCAAAAATTCTGGTCCTGAAGCAAAAAACGAGAAAAGTTTGTCCGAAGGCACACCATCAACAGAAAATAAAACAACCACTGGAATAAAGAGGAAACAGGTTGATCACCTGGAAGGTGAATTTAATAAAATCAAACCGTCCACTTTCGATGGAGAATCCAGGACAAGGGAGGAGGCTGAAGCATGGTTATTGGACATAAAAAAGTATTTCCAGATTTACAATTATTCTAGCAACATGAAGGTCATAATGACCATTGATAACCTGAAAGGAAAGGCGAGTATATGGTGGCAAAACCTGAAGTTGGCCAAGGGCTTAAAGGAAAAACAAATGGAGTGGTCGGATTTCAAGAAATACTTTAAGAAACAATATTTATCATAAAGTTATTATGAAAGAAATACCAAAGAGTTTTATGAGATACGACTCGGTCAAATGACAATGGATGACCTGATAAACAAATTCTTGGAATTATTAAGGTTCGTACCTTATATTCGGGAAGACAAAGTAAAAATCTAGTGGTTCCTAAGCAACTTACCACAGTCCTATAAGGACAAAATCGAGTTCGACAACACTAAGACCTTAAACAAAGTTTTTAGAAAATCCCGAATGTGTTATGATCAATACAAATAGTGGTCTGAACTTCCCAAGGCTTGGAAAGACAAGAAACAAGACATAATGAACCAATAGAAGAAGGGCTATCAACCAACCCCTTTCCATAATGCATCAAAGAATTTTCCAAGGAAATATTTCCACTCCAATAACCAGAACACCCAAGGGGGAAGTAAATCATTTAATTTGGGAACCAAGAAGTTTGGGGACAACCCTAGAGAATCGTTAAAGTGCTGGGAATGTGGAGAACCACACTTAAGGAGGAACTGACCACGTTTAACTTTTGCAGCAAGGACCACGGTTCACAACCTGCAAGAGGCCTCTACAGTGGGAGATGTGGGTATAATTTTACACAGAATCAATGCAGCTGTAGATGGACAAAAAGATGACCACCAGTCCACTGTAGTGGAAGTTGAAGGTAAAGTTAATAATAATCATATTTCTGTTTTAATTGATCAGGAGCTACTTTGAGTTTTGTTGCTCCTGATGTAGTGGATTCAACCAAGCTTAAGAAAGTAAAACATACAAGATCTTGGCTAGTATAACTAGCAACATGAACAAAAAGAAAGGTAATAGATTTCATTTTTATTTGTGAATTCGGTTTAGATGGCCAAAACACAAAGTTAAATCTAAATATTCTACCGTTAGGGTCTTACGATATAATTATTTGAATGGAATGGATAGAGAATCATATAGCAATTTTGGATCGTTATGAAAAAAAACTTACGTACAGAGATGAAAACAACATTGTTAGGACAATACAGGGCATATGAAAATGAGTCTTAGTTAGGTGGATTTCAGCAATGCAATTTAAGAAGTGCATGAGTAAAGGCTGTCATGTTTATGCTATCCAAGTGTCAAATATGTTGGAAAAAGAAGATAAACCTAGACTATTCAATTTTGTAGTCTTACATGAATATAGAGATTTGTTTGTAGACAAAATACTTGAACTGCCCCCAAGAAGAGAGATAGATTTCTCTATCGATCTGCTCCTTGGTTCAACCCCTATATCTAAGCACCCTACATAATGAGTTTACCTGAATTAACAAAGTTAAAAATTCAACTACAAGAACTGTTGGATAAGGAATACATCAAGCCAAGTGTCTCACCATGGGGAGAACCAGTCCTTTCTGTTAAAAACAAAGACAAAACTCTAAGATTATGCATTGATTATAGACAACTAAGCAAAATGACTATTAAGAAAAAATATTCCCTACCCATAATTAATGATTTGTTTGATCAAGTGGGAGGGGCAAAGATTTTTTCTAAGTTGGATTTAAGATTTGGTTATCACTAGGTTAGAATAAAGGATAAAGACATAAGTAAAACAACGTTCAGGATGAGATATGGACATCATGAATTTGTTGTTATACCGTTTGGTCTCACTAACACACCATCAACATTTATGTGTTTAATGAATAGCATTTTCAGTCAGTATTTGGATAAGTTTGTTTTGGTATTTATTGACGATATCCTAGTGTATTCGAAAACCAAAGAAGAACACAAATAACATATAAGGATAATATTGCAAACTTTAAGAAAACACAAATTGTATGAAAAGTTTGACAAATGTGACTTTTACCAAAAGAAAATACAATACCTAGGACATGTAATTTTATAAGAGGGTATTGCAGTCGACCTAGAGAAGATAAGAGCCATCATGGAATGGCCTATCCCTAAGGATGTAGCGGATATATGATCATTCATGGGAATCACTGGGTACTACCACAGATTTATAAAAGGATTCTCTAAGATTGCATACCCTATAACATCCCTACAGAAAAAGGGAACCAAGTTTAGTTGGTCACAAAAATGTTAGGACAATTCAAATAAGTTAAAAAACCTGTTAAAAAACACACCCATTTTAAGGGTAGCAGAATTGGATAAAGACTTCACAGTTTGCGTGGATGCGAGAAAATAAGGTTTGGGAGGTGTCCTAACCCAATAAGGAAACATTATTTGTTACGAGTCACAAAAACTAAAAGATAACAAAAGAAACTACGTCACTCATGACTTAAAATTAGTAGCTGTCATCCATGCATTAAAAATGCGGTGACACTATATAATGGGAATTTTTTTTATGTTGCTAACTGATAACAGTGGTGTGAAATTCTTATTTAGTCAACTAGATCTTAACGCAAGACAAACAAGATGGTTGGCCTTCTTGAGCGAATTCGATTTCGAAGTAAGACACCTTATGGGTAAGGAAAACAAAGTGGTAGATGCCTTAAGCAGAAGAATTCATGGATTGTTTGAAATAAGTATTAGTAGGGTAGAAAGTGACATTAAACAAAGGATAAAAGATGCAAGTGGTAATGACGAAAAATACATCAAAATAGTGGTAGATTTACAAAGTAATGCAGAAAATGTGAGTAGAAAAGATCTGAGTTTGGACATAAATGGACTATTAATATTAAAAAATGGGTTGTTCATACCATATTGTGTTGAATTAAAACTAATCATTTTCAATGAACTACACAAGAATCCATATTCTGTTCATCTGGGATATCAGAAAATGGTAACAACATTGAGGAATTTGTTTTATTGTCCTAGCTCTTCCGATCTCACCTTGAATGAATTTGATGCAACCCCCCTACTCCCTCGTAGGGATACATGACATCCCTGTCAAGGATCTCCGATTCTTGAGTCAAATGACCCTATGAAACCTTAATGGTCCCCTTCTGTATCTAAACACATGCCCTTTCGACTTCTTGGTGCAGGTCTGATAGCACCCGCAACCTTCCCTTCGCTCTCCTGTGAAATCTCAGAGTACTGAACGTTAGCTCCTTTTTCGATAAGCCCTTCTTGATGTGACCTTGGGCGACAACCTCACGTGACCACACGATTGCGGGTGTGGCCACTAGCGGTTTGGGATCAAACTTATTTTCATCCCATAATTATCCTCGAGCCTCCATGTGTCCTCTTGTCAAAACCATGGTCTGGATTGCAGCCCACCCTCAATGTTTTAAAGTTCATGCAACTCCTGTCCCCGTAATGCTACGAGACCATCAATCTCCCGATCTTGATGATACTTTCTGAACTGACAGTTCAAATCTACCCTTTCCCAATCCACAGACCAGATCTGCCCCTCCTAAATCAATGGATGTGATCTATTCACTATTCCAGACTTTAGGGTTTTGAAATAGAAAACCCTTCTTTCTTCCATACTTCAATCTTCTAGAACTAATGATCTATAGACACCTGTCCTGCTCAATCAATGGTCCTACTTCCACTTCAGGTGTTTGAGCTTTCAACTCAGATCAACGGTCTTGTGACCCCCTTCTCGATCGATAGTCGGGATCTCCTTCGGGTTTCGAATTTTTGAGATCTCAAATATCAAACTCTGCCCCTTTTCCCAATGGATTTTATCCGAAGGCTATAATCCAATGATGCATGTCCTCTTGATATGATGATCGAGGATTACTTTGGGTCTTTACCTTGAGCTCATGGATCTACACCACGTCTCCTTTTGATCTGACAGTCAAGAATTACTTCGGGTCTTTACTTGGAACTCTCAGATCTATGCCACGTATCCCTTGATCTGTCGACCTAGAATTACTTTGGGTCTTTACCTGGAGCTCTTAGATCTACGCCATGTCTCCCTTCTGAACTCCGACGACTCAGATTCACTTCAACTAAACGGATGGTTGAGATTTCGGATTTTTGGAACTTCGGACTTCAAAAATATCAACTCTCAAACCTTGCCTTCTCCTGAACTCTAAGTATCTGACGACTCAGACTCACTTTAGCGATCCAACGCTTGAGATTTACTTCGGGTGATCTGACGGATCAAATCTGCTTCGGTTAATCGGACGATTAGGATTCACTTCAGATTTTCGGCCCTTGGGACTTCGCGAATCTAAAATATCAACTGAGAATCCCTCAAATGGATTTCCTGAAGCTGCTGATCTAATGGCTCAGATTCACTTTGGCAATTTGATGCTTGAGATTTACTTCGGGTTATCTAATGGCTCAGATCTTCTTCGGCTGATCGAACAGTTGAGATCCTACTTCATATTTTCAGCTCTTCGGGCTTCGAAAATATCAGTTCTCAAACCTTTGTGAGTTCTCTCTCCTGAGTGTGTGAAGCGTTAAGGCTCGTGCACCTTTCTCTGATCAGAAGGATGTTTATCCTTTGAACTGTGATCCAACAACCACTGTCACTCCTCCTCCCGAGCTTCTGATTTCTTCCAACTTAGAAGATTTATCAGTCTTCAAAGGTTTGGACCTTTTCTCCTCCTACGAGTCCGACTCTTGGATCTCGTCAACACTTATGAAAAGTGATATCCCTTCTGATCTTAATCATTAAAGGATTTTGACTTCCCATGCACACCTTGCATTCTGGGATTTCGATAACTAAGATTGAAGGATTTCTTGAAAATAAATTCTTCTCGCCCACCTGACGTTCTTCTGTTCTGGTTCTTCGATGCTTGGTCGCTTCTTGATGCTGTGCACTCCCTGCATCTGGTCTAAGTTTCCCTTTTTCTCTATGAACTCCTTTGAGTCAATCTGAGACTCAATCAATGCATTCCTTGCGTTCGAGATGCACACCTTGCATATGAGTTTCAAAAGAGAAACAATTGAAACTTATCCAGTTTCGTAAAAAAATCATACGATCAACTTCTTGAACAATCATACATGAATGAAATAAAATAAATGACATACAAAGAATATAACATTCATTCATTCATACATCAAATGAACACAGTCCAAGATTTGGGACAATTTTGTCTGTTCTATTCATTCATGAAATGAATTACATAATATTGCAGTTCTTCTCTGTGTCTTTCTTCTACTCTATTCTTCTCTACTCTCTATCTCATAATCTCATCATCTCATCATACTTTTACAATGAAACAACAAACTATCTAAGGACTGGCTCCACAAGCACTCTGGTCTTGTTTGCAACCTATCCTATCAAATCTTAGCAGTTACCTACTTTGTCCTATTACAATAACTACCGGTTATTTCCAGATAAGAGTCAACACTGTATATATGCAACCCCTTATAGTCCTTAATGAATTTACAAACACAACATATTTAAAAATGTTTCTTTCAAAATATCTCAACAACTCGATTTAATCTTAATTTAATTTTGATTTGAAACTCTGTCACGCTGAGATGTCATTTATTTTTCTCCACGCTTGCATCTTTGAATTTGAAGGAGATGCTCCTGCATCATACTCCTCTGGTTAAAATTTTCATCGACTCCTGTCCATGAGCTCCTACACTGTTTTTCCATGCTTCAAAATAGCAGGTTCTGTGACCCAACTTGAATCTTCCACTGGATGATCTTTCCACTTCACTAAATATTCAGGATATGTCTTCCTCCTCGTCTTCTTTCCATCTCTTTGTTCAATGATGTTCTCCATCTGAGGTTTTTCTGCAGTGGGAAACTATTCTTCCCACTGAACTTCTTTTTGATCATCTGTTTCTCCTGCCTCATCTCTCCTATAAGGATAGAGGTTTGAAACATTGAATATTGGTGATATCCCAACATTGTTTGGAAACTCAATTGCATAAGCATTGGTTGTGAATTTTCTGAGAATCCTGCATGGTCCTATCTTCTTCATCTTCAACTTGTTATATGTTTCCCTTGGAAACCTCTCTTTCTCAAATGAGATAAAACTTCATCTCCAAATTTGAATTGAACTTCTCTCCTCTTTTGATCAACTATGTTCTTGTATTTGTGGCTGTTGTCCTGTAGCTTCTCTCTGACTCTGTCATGGAGTTTCTACATTTCTGTTGCAAAATATTCTTCTCCAATGCTTCTGAACTCTTCTTGATTCATATCTGTCAACTCTGTAATCCCTCTTGGATGTATACCATACACAATTTCAAATGGACTTTTCCCTGTGCTCCTGTTCACTGAATTGTTGAATGCAAATTCTGCTTGTGCCAGAATCCGATCCCATTGATGACATTGCTTAGTGACTAAACTTCTTAACAAGTTTCCCAGACTCATGTTTACTACTTCAGTCTATCCATCTGTTTGAGGATGATATGCTAAAATAAAGGATAAGGTTTTCCCCAGTCTCTTCCATAGAGTCCGCCAAAAGTGTCCTACAAATTTGGTGTCCCTGTTTGAGACTATGCTCCTAGGCAATCCATGTAGTCTCACTACTTCTCTGAAAAACAAATTGGCTATGTGTGTAGCATCATTTGTCTTCTAGAATGGTATGAAATGTGCAATTTTTGAAAATCTGTCCACCACAACAAATAATGGAATCACTCCCTTTTTGAGTTCTCGACAATCCCAAAACAAAATCCATACCGATCACATCCCACAACCTTTCTGGAATTGGTAATGGATGATACAAACCAATGTTTTTCTTTCTTCCTTTTTCATACTAACAAATTCTGCATTTGTTCACAAACCTTTTCACCTCTTCCCTCATGCTCGATCAATAATACGAATTACTCAGCTGTGCAAATGCCTTATCATGACCAAAATGTCTAGCTAAACCTCTGTTGTGTTTCTCTTTTAGCAGGTTATCTCTCATTTAGCATTTCGATATGCATAGTTGGCTTCCCTTGAATAATAATCCATCCTGGATCAAATATTCAGTCCATGGGTTTCTGTCTCCCAACAAAGGATTCTTGCATGCCTCATAAGCTTCCTTAAAATCTGTATCTTCTCTATACATCTCCTTGAGGTTTTCAAACCCTAAGGTCTCCACTTGGAATTCCTGTACAATTAAACTCCTCCTGCTCAAAGCATCTACAACTTTGTTAGCAGTTCCAACAATATGTTTAATAAAAAAAGTAAAATTTTGCATAAATTCTACCCATTTAGCATGTCTCCGATTCAACTTTTCTTGTCTAGTAATACATTGCAAAGCTTGGTTATCACTGTACAAGACAAATTCTTTAGGAATTAGATATTGTCTCCACTTCTTCAAAGATTGAATTACTACATAAAATTCTTTGTCAAATGTGGAATACTTCTTCTTGGTATCATTCAATTTCTCACTAAAATAAGCAACTGGCCTATGATCTTGACTCAAGAATTCTCCAATAGCCAATCCACTTGCATCACATCTCACTTGACAAGTTTTTCCAAAATCTGGTAAGACCAGAATTGGTTGTTCTGTGATCTTCTCCTTCAACACTTTGAAACCTTTTTCAACTTCCTCTGTCCAACTGAAAGACTTGTTTTTCTTCTTCATAGTGTCCAGCATGGGCGTACATATACCACCAAAATTTCTGATAAACTTTCTATAAAAACTCGCTAACCCATGAAAACTCCTTACCTCAAATATGCTGCTTGGCGATGACCATTCTTTGATTGCTCTCACCTTTTATGGATCCATCTTCAATTCATTTGAAGATATTATGAAACCCAAGTATATGAGTTCCTTCTTCATAAAATAGCTTTTCTTTAGATTTATCAACAATTTCTCTTGCTACAACTTTTCCATCACTGATGTCAGATGTCTTAAGTGTTCTCCCTCTGTCTTACTGAAGATTAGTGTGTCATCCAGATATACTATAACAAATTTTCCTATGAAGTCTTTCAATACTTCATTCATCCATCTCATAAATGTGCTTGGTGCATTTGTCAACCCAAATGGCATGACCAACCATTCAAACAAACCTTCATTTGTCTTGAATGTTGTTTTCCATTAATCTCCCTCTCTCATTCTTATTTGATGATATCCACTCTTCAAGTCTATCTTGGAAAAATAGCTTGCTCCACTAAAAAAATCCATCAAATCATTCATCCTTGGTAAAGGGAATCTGTACCTAATGGTTATCTTGTTGATGGATCTGGAACTTGTACACATTCTCCACCCTCCATCCTTATTTGGACTTAACACAATTGGTACTGCGCATGGGCTTAGGCTTTCCCTGACTAAACCTTTATCCAACAACTTATGGAATTAATTTTTGACTTCCTCATTCTCTCTAAGTGTCAATATATAAGCTTCTTTGTTTGGTAAACTAGCTCCTGTAATAAGGTCAATATGATGGCTTATACTCCTAATGGGTGGCAATGAGCATGGTAATTCATCCACTACTATGTCAACAAAGTTTTCTAATAGTTCCTAGATTTCTTCAGGAAAATCTTCCACAGAAGTATTTGTAAGGGTAACTCTAGGATTCCTCACTACATCAAATTGTATTTGTTTTTCCTTCTTGAATTCATTCAAGAGTTCCTTCCCACTCATGAGAAGTATACTTGAAATATCTTCCCTCTTTTTCTCTTTGTCTTCTATTGGTAACAACATATGTGTCCTACCATTATTTTCTAAGGTATAAGTATTCTTTCTCCCATCATGAATAAATTTTCTATCAAATTGCCATGGTCTCCCCAATAAAATATGACAGACATCCATAGGAATTACATCACATAATATTTCATCCCTATAACCTCCTATTTTAAATTCAACTTGGCATTGTTGACTTACCATTACTTGATGTCCTTTCTGCAACCATGATACCTTGTATGGGTTTGGATGTGTAGTTGTATTCAACTCTAGTTTCTCTACCATCTTTGTGGATACTAGATTCTTAGTGCTCCCACTGTCTATGATCACCTTGCAAACTCTGTCTTTCATCTTGCAAATAGTTTTGAGCAGACTTGTTCGCTGAAATGGTTCCTCTACCTCCTTCTCTAGTTTAAGAATACTTTTCCTCATCATGATGTTCTTTCCTCCTTCTGCTACTTCTGCTTCCACATGATTTTGTGCTTCAACAATATGTGCTTCTCCTCCTTCTTCTTTCTTTCTCTCAGGACATTCCCAAGACTTGTGTCCTGTTTTTCCATAGGTATAACATCTAACTTCGCCTCCTATGGCTCTTCCTCTTCCTATGGAAAAAGATCTTCTTCCTCCATGTTGTCCTTCCTTAAAACTTCCACCTTTCTCTGGGTTACTATGTTGTTTTCCAGCTTCATGCTTCGACTTCTGGAACTTCTCTCTGTTGGTTCCCTTACCTCTTCTTGAATTTCCTCCTCTGTTTCATTGACTTTGCTTCCTGGCCAATTTTTCTTCAGCTTTCAAGGTTGCCTGATAAGCATACTCGAATTTACTAACAAACATCATGCTGATATCCTCATGGATTTCATATCTCAAGGCATTGATATACCTAATTGTATTTTCATCTTCATTCTCTTTCTGTCCAACCCTGATGTTCATTCTATAAAATTCCTCAGTGTAATCCTTCACTAATAAGATCTTTTGTCTCAGGTTCTCCAATATTCTGAACAAATTGATTTGGTAATCCTTTAGGATAAATTTGGATTTCATCTTGGCTACCATCCTATCCCAGTTCTTAATTTTCTGTTTACCTTTGCTCCTGCGTTCAGCTTGTAGTTCATCCTAGCATAGTGCTGCATAACCTTTCAATCTTGTCATTGCATGCTTCACCATATTGTCTTCTTCGATATCTTCGTAATCAAAGTACTTATCCATAGCACGTACCCAATCTAACAATTCTTCAAATTCTAAATTGCCTTCATACATTGGTACCTCTATTCTTGCTCTGGCTCCTATACTTGAAACAACTTTCAATAAGAGATCTTGTGCAGCATCTTCTGCTACATTTTCTTCGACCTCTACTTCTTCGCTCTCAGCTTGACTAATATCCCCAACATGTGGTGCTCTTCTTTGTGTTGCTTCCATGGCAACCAGTCTCATTCAGAGTCACCTCATTTCTTCTTCCATTTCTACGTTCGATCTATGCCTTATGGGTGGCATGATTCCACTGCGTCACCTGCAAACAAAAATCAAATTCTTGATACCAAAAATGATATCAGTTTACCTCCTTTCTCCTTTGTCTACTATATGCAAACAAGCTCAATTTCAACTTTGATACCACTTGATGCAGCCCCCCTACTCCCCCGTAGGACTACATGACCTCCCAGTCAAGGATCTCCGATTCTTGAGTCAAATGACCCTATGAAACCTTATTGGTCCTCTTTTGTATTTTAACACAGGCCCTTTCGGCTTCTTGGTGCAGGTTTGATAGAACCCACAACCTTCCCCTTTGCTCTCCTATGAAATCTCAGAGTACTGAGCGTTAGCTCCTTTTCTGATGTGACCTTGGGCGACGACCTCATGTGACCACGCAATTGCGGGCATGACCACAAGTGGTTTGGGATCAAACTACTTTTCAGCCCACAATTCTCCTCGAGCCTTCACATGTTCTCTTACCAAAACCACAGTCTAGATTGCGGCCCGCCCTCAATGTTTTAAAGTTCGCACAACTCCTGTCCCTGCAATGCTATAGGACCGTCGATCTCCCGATCTTGACGATATTGTCTAAACTGATGGTTCAGATCTTCCCTTTCCCAATCCATGAACCAGATATTCCCCTCCTAAATAAAATTATGTGATCTATTCGTGATTCTGGACTTCGGGGTTTTAAAATCTCAAACCCTGCTTTCTTACGTACTTCAATCTTCTGGAGCTGATGATCTGCAGACACCTTTCCTTCTCAATCAACGATCCTACTTCCACTTTGGGTGTTTGACCTTTCAACTTAGATCAACGGTCCTATGACCCCCTTCTCAATCAACGGTTGGGATCTCCTTCGGGTTTCATACTTCTGAGATCTCAAATCTCAAACTCCGCCCCTTTTCCCAATGGATTTTATCTGAAGGCTATAATCCACTGGAGCGTGTCCTCTTGATCTAATGATCGAGGATTACTTCGGGTCTTTACCCGGAGCTCACGGATCTATGTGACGTCTCTCTTTGATCTAATGGTCAAGAATTACTTCAGGTCTTTACCCAGAGCTCTCAGATCTATGCCATGTCCCCCTTGATCTCACGACAAAAAATTACTTCAGATCTTTACCCAGAGCTCTCAGATCTATGCCACATCTCCCTTCTGAACTCTGATGGATCAGATTCACTTCGGCTAAACAAATGGTTGAGATTCACTTCGGATTTCCGGAACTTCAGACTTCGAAAATCTCAACTCTCAAACCTTTCCTTCTCTCGAATTCTCAGTATTTGATGACTCAGACTCACTTTGGCGATCCGATGCTTGAGCTTTACTTCGGGTGATCTGACGGCTCAGATCTGCTTCAAATGATCGGATGATTGGGATTCACTTTGGATTTTCAGCTCTTCAGACTTCACGAATCTCAAATCTCAACTGAGAATCCCTCGAATGGATTTCCTGAAGTCGCTAATCTAATGGTTCAGATTCACTTTTGCAATCTGACACTTGAGATTTACTTTGGGTGATTTGATGGCTCAGATCTGCTTCGACTGATCGAACGGTTGAGGTCCTACTTCGGTTTTTCGGCTCTTCGAGCTTCAGAAATCTTAGTTCTCAAACCTTGGTGAGTTCTCTCTCCTGAGTGTGTGAAGAGCTAAGGCTTGTGCACCTTGCTCTGATCAGATGACTGTTGATCCTTTGAACTGTGATCCAACGACCACTGTCGCTCCTCCTCCTGAGCTTCTGATTTCTTCCAACTTAGAATATTTATCAGTCTTCAAATGTTTCGACCTTTTCTCCTCCTACAAGTCCAAAACTTGGATCTTGTCAAAACTTATGAAAAGTGCTATCCCTTCTGATCCCGATCTTTAAAGGATTTTAACTTCCCACGCACACCTTGAGTTTTGGGATTTCGATAACTAAGATTGAAGGATTTCTTGAAAAGAAATTCTTCTCACTAACTTGGCATTCCTCTGATTTGGTTCTTCGATGCTTGGTTGCTTCTTGACACTATGCACTCCCTGCACCTAGTCTAAGTTTCCCTTGTTCTCTCTGAACTCCTCCGAGTCAATCTGAGACTCAATCGACGCATTCCTTGTGTTTGATATGCACACCTTGCATATGAGTTTCAAAAGAGAAACAATTGAAACTTATCCAGTTTCGTCATGAACTCATACGATCAACTTCTCAAACAATCATACATGAAAAAAATGAAGTAAACGACATACACAGAATACAACATTCATTCATTCATACATCAAATGAACACAGTCCAAGATTTGGGACAATTTTGTCTGTTCTATTCATTCATGAAATAAATTACATAATATTGCAGTTCTTCTTTGTGTCTTTCTTCTACTCTATTATGCTCTACTCTCTATCTCATAATCTCATCATCTCATCATAATTTTACAATGCAACAACAAACTATCTAAGGACTGGCTCCATGAGAACTCTTGTCCTGTCTGCAACCTATCCTATCAACTCTTAGCGGTTACCTAATTTGTCCTATTACAGTAACTACCCATTATTTCCAGATAAGAGTCAACACTCTATATCTGCAACCCCTTATAGTCCTTCACGACTTTACAAACACAACATATTTAAAAATGATCTTTCAAAATATCTCAACAAATCGATTTACTGCTGAGTTAATTTTGATTTGAAACTCTGTAATGTTGAGATGTCGTTTCTTTGCCTCCATGCTTGCGTCTTTGACTTTCAAGGCGATGCTCCTGCATCAGAATTTGATTTCGAGGTAAGGCACATCAAGGGTAAGGAAAAAAAAGTGGCAGATGCCTTAAGTAGAAGAATTCATGGGCTGTTTGAGATAAACATTAGAAGGACAAAAATCGACATTGAGCAAAGGATAAAGGTTGCAAGTAATAATGATGAAAAATACATTAAAACAGTTGCATATTTACAAAAGAATGCAGAAAATTTAGATAGAATAGATCTGGGTTTGGATATAAATGGCCTACTAAGATTCAAAAACAGATTGTACATACTAGATTCTATTGAATTAAAGTTAACAATTTTGGATGAAGTACACAAGAAGCCATATTATGGTCATCCGGGATACCAAAAAATGGTAACAACATTAAGGAAGTTATTTTATTGGCCTAATATGAAAGGCGAGACAACATAATACTTTTCTAAGTGCCTAGATTTTCAAAAGGTGAAGGATGAACACCAACACCCAGCTGGCCTGTTGCAGCCTCTACCTGTACCATAATGGAAATGGGAGACTATATCACTAGATTTTATCACAGGTTTGCCTAAAAATAAAAAATAGAATGATTCAATTATGGTAGTAATTGATAAGCTTAGAAAGTCTGCACATTTTATTCCTTTAAAATCTACTTATAAACCTATTAACATTGCTGAAATATTCATGAAGGAAATTTTTAGACTGCATGGTACTCCTAAAATGATGATTTCAGATAGAGACATAAAATTTACATCTACGTTTTGGAAAGAACTGTTTGCAAGGTTGAATATTAACTTGAATTTCAACACAAGGTACCATCCACAAACGGATGGGAAGACTGAATGAATGAACCAAATTGTGGAAGATATGCTATGAATGTACGTAAGGACGAAACCAAGTAAGTGGGAAGATTACCTGCACTTGGTGGAATTTGTATACAATAATGGTTACCAGACATCGACTAAGATGAGCCCCTTCGAAGTACTATACGACAAAAAGTGTACAACTCCGATTAGCTGGGATAACCTAGTTGAAAGAATCATGGTGGGAACATAAATGCTCAAGGAAATGGAGAATATGGTAAGAAAAGTACAACATAATTTAAATGAGGTACAAGACAGACAAAAAGGTTATGTAGACCTGAAAAGAAGACACCAGAAATTTCAAGTTGGAGACCACGTGTATTTAAAAGTCAAAGAAAGAAGAAGTTCATTAAAGCTAGGAAACTGTTCAAAGTTGGTGCCCAGGTTTTGTGGCCCCTTCGAGATCTTAGCTTGAATTGGACCCGTGGCATATCAACTTGCATTTCCCGCAAATCTGAAAATTTATAATGTATTTCATGTTTCTTTATTAAAAAAAAATATGTTCATGATCCTACTCACATGATCGATTGGAACACGGTGCAGGTGGAACCAGAAGGCGAGTTCCAAGTGGAACCTCTATGCATTCTTGATAGGAGAGAAACAATACTATGGAACAGAGCTGTCGCCCAGGTAAAAGTGCAATGGAAGCACTTTAGTCCCGAGGAGGCCACTTGGGAATTGAAGGAATATTTGCATAAATCTTATCCAACCCTGTTTCGAGAAAGGAACGAACATTGAGGATAGTGTTATACTGAAGGGGTGAAGGATGTAATATCCCAAAAAATAAATTATTATTAAAGTCTGTATACACTTAGAAATTTATTTCCATTTTTGGCAAATTCGAATTTGAAAAATTATTGCCATTTATAGCAATTTCGAATTTGGAATTTGGTTAATTGTAATTAATTATTGTGACTGTTGGGCAAAGATTTGATTTTCTCAACGAACTCTTTGACTATGACACTTGTAAGAGAGAAATATTTTTATATTAATTGCTGAGGGACAAATGGAACAACCAGGTTGAAATTTGTTGACCATGACTCCATGAGTGGGGACCAGGCTTGAACTACCTCAGGGCTGAATTTTACAAGTGGAAAATGAAGAATTTGGCCATTGGCAGCCCCTGAAAATAAGAGATTTGTAAAGTTGTGAAAGTTCCCAAAGGGGAAAAAAGACCTAGGCACAAGATGCTTTTGCATATAGAGCATATGGGAGGAGGCAGGATGTTGCCTAGTATGCGGGGAAAAGATATCACTTGCTTTTATGAGCACTGTTTCTGAATGTGAGGCAAGGGGAATTTATGATTGGAAAGAGGACTATAGTGAAAGAGGAACATTGGAGTTCGCTCTTATGGACTCATGGTCAGGCTAGGGGGTGAACAAAGAAAGTAGATTGGCTATTCTATTCTATGGTTGGGAGGAACTTGGCTATTCCATTTGTTGTTTCAGCACCTTGTTCAGATATGTTCATCTACTCATTGCTTGGGCGAATGTTTTTTTGATTAATAGTTGGTAGAATACATTTACTTGATTTTGGATGAATATTCTATTGATTAATAGCTGATATAATACATCTGCTTATTTTGGTAGAAGGTTTTGTGAGATAAATAGATGGTAGAATGAAATGGATTTAGAATAAGCCTCTACAGATTAGTTTTATTTAACCAGTAAATTGAAGAAAGCTACTGTGAAGTTAGTTGCAATATAGTTGAATCATATATATACACACACACACACACACACATTCTATATATAGACAACATAAATAATATATATATGATTAGTTTTATAAACAACACAAATAATATATATATGATTAGTTTTATTTAACCAATAAATTGAAGAAAGCTACTGTGAAGTTAGTTGCAATATAGTTGAATCACACACACACACACACACACACACACACACACACACACACACACACACACACACACACATTCTATCTATAGACAACATAAATAATTGTGGTATGAATTCATAACTCGTACTAGACATGAAAAGATGTATACTTATATACATGCTTTGATGGAAAAATGGATCCTTACAATGTCAAGTGAAGATTCTGGAGACGATTAGTACACACACACACACACACACACACACACACACATATATATATCGCAACATAAATAAAGGTACATAACGATATAAACAAATAAACACAACAAACTGTTTATTGACCTTGTATAACTGAAATTTCAAATAATTTCCATTGAATCCGATGATATTAATGGAATAGATAGTTACAATCCCCTTTTAATTTTCAAAATAACCCAAGAGTGAATGTTCAGTGTTATGTATTCATAACCATACTACCTATTACAGAGTCGAACAAAAACAAATCTTCAAGTTTTACATAACCCATGCAATCATAACCTTTAAATAGTGAAATCGTATTTCAATCGAGGGTTTCCCCCTTTGTATTTTCTTTTATGAATGGAAGATACAAGTAACCAACTATCTATAGGAGCCTGGTATAAGACTACCACGACAATAGTGTTCTAGCGTGGAACCTGTATCACTTTAAACAAATAACTAGGTGGCTATTTCCTTTTAATACCACAAGTTGGAACTCAAATACCTTTCGAGTGAGGTGACCTCGTCAATCCACATCCTTAGAGCGATCAAGTCCTGCAGAAGAAAGATCGATAATACTAGTAAACAGAATTATGAAACGAATCAACAAAGTTTAAAGATAGAGTAATGTTCAGGATGAATTTATGAAATTAAACATTACATATTTAATACACAAGCAAGTACTTAGATTGAGGTTGGCATGGGGTGTTTTCTTTCTCCATCAACAACGCTGAGCAAGCGGTCCATAGCTTGAAGGGGAGGAGTGGAACTTGAATTGACTGATGGGTACCCTCGCAATGGAAACAAGGGTCCCATCATTAGTCTTGTAACCGAACATAATAACCAAATGCTCAGAATGTATCAAACAATTAAAAAATTATTGAACATGCAACATATATTGCATAACTATAACAATAAAGATTTACACAGTAGAAAACATGTCTCACAGAATTGCCCAAATTCAGATGACAGATAGGGTTGCGAGTTACCAATCTCATAAATGATCTAAACTTACAATTGATGATAAAGAAACATAGTCGAGAACGAAGTTCATGATACTTATATTTCCTTTCATTATGCTGAAGAAGTAAAATATTTCTAAAACAACATATAAGAGTTGATAAACCAGAGGGAGTTCCCACAGTGCTATGTATGTAGCGCAGAGACATTTATTGGCCCTTTGATACAACTATTACTATTCTATTTACGCTGAAGAAATTGTAAATAGACATGTTATCAAACACAGGAGAATAGAAACAAGGAGCTTGAAGTAATTACTTTAAGTAAGATAGGTTTTGAAATGTTTACACACAGTGGGACAATATGGCTATCATGATCCCTGTATCGATAAAAGTAAGGATAAATATATTTAGTATTAAAATTATGTAACAACGACAAGGAAACCTTATCGCAACCACAGGGGGAATTGGTTATGACCTTACAACATTAATTTTGGGAAGGTAATAAACCATAGTAAATTCAAGTGCGTAACCCTTTCAAGAACCTTTAGCTTGAAGGTTCTTTACCTAATCAAATAGGAATATTAAAACACCAGTTTAAGCGACAGAGAGAGGATCGAGGTCCAGGTTTGTCGACGAACCCTCACAAATGTAAAAGATAATTTAACAGAAAACATAGAGAGCAATGATACACAATTACTCACCAGGGTCACTGTAGGAGACTTGAGTAGGTCTCAACCATGAGAGTATTCCGCATTTGAGAAGTCTGAGGATAGTTGCTTGTCGGTAGAACCCTAACAATTGCACATGGGACTATTCCTGCTTCAAGAGAAGCTGAATCCACGTGTAAAAATTTATATACAAGTTTATTTAAATTTATGAATAGCGGTTGGTTGGTCTCGAAAAAGAGATAGGGTCGAAACTGCCATGAAAGTTGGACTACCTTTTAACATAGAGAACGGTTGGGGTGTACCTACAAATATTTCGAATAACAAAGGGAGGTACTCAACCCGAAATCTGTAAAAGAAAGCAATCACAGAGACAATCTCTAATACATCCAAACGTTTATGAAACTTTCACATTACTACAAATAGTTAAGTGTTGAGTCAGGTGTGGACTTACCAAATAAAGGGGAAAACTAGATGGTCATGTATCCTCTTCTTTCTTTACGCAGAGTAAGAACCTCCATGCATCCAGTTAAACACACATAGAATATTACAGAGTTTAACATTGAGAAAGTTTTGTTACAAATGAAGAGAGCCAAAGGAAATGAGACTTGTTTACCCATAAAACCCTCATATGGCAGTGTAATGGTGAGAGGATGTCTCAATACTCTGGCCATGTGAATAAACGTGCATGGATCGTTCCCATTGGACACAGAAACCTAGTGACCAGTACATTGTAGGAACCTCATAACTTTCGACCAGAGGGTTTAATGGCGGTTACAGACAAGACTTAACTCCACATTCAACCAACCTCCATAACATCGCTAATTCTCATCCTTGTCACCAAGTCAGGTGGGTTTCCGTTTTTGAATAGTGGAATGCTAGGGTGAATCAAGTATATGGCCAGGATGAAGCTATGACCCGACATGCCTAATGAGTTATCACCATTAAAACGTTAAACCTTACATGCAATCACAAACCCTCTCATTACATCTGTCGAACACTAAGTTATTACAGCCACTATGTTAAGGTTAATGAGGTTAGACTAAACATGACTACTGTGTTGCAATAGGCTATAATACATGTATAGTAGTGGTGGGATCATTTAAGTGGGCCTAAGTACATGGACATAAGGATTTAGAACGAAGGTCCTAGTGTAGTATAGATATTTATAAGGGCTTACATACATATATGACCTCAAGGAGATAAGAGGTCTTGTGTGGCTGTACTTGTGATGCAACATATGAATTACACTTATGATTATACTCTATATTGTTATAAGGTAAAGTTTGTAGGTTCCATGAACTTTCTAGAAATTCTTAGATATGTGTTCTTTAAGAATTCCATAAGCAACTTAATGTATGGGATTAGCGTATAACAAAGTATTCTCATATGGGTTATAAAGTAGAAAGTGTTAGCCATGTTAAATGGTAAAACTTCTAGCAAGAAACACTTACCTGGAACCATTGATAAAGTAGAAATCTATGAGGATAGAATTACTATAAACTTGTGGAAATTACCATATTACACCTCTTTAATGGATAGTTTTAAACTCTTGTCAGATTAGGACAAGTTGTTGTAATAGGTACAGATTTAGTTTCATAAGCATGACTTCATGAGAAGGTTAACTACCTTGTTATTAGTTGCTTGTACTACGAATAAGTATACTTCGCATTTTGATAACGATGATTATAATTATAAACCAATCAAGTATAACAGAGTAAAGGAGTTTAATGCACCTAGAATGTTTTTTTTTTTAGTTGGAAATTTTGGGGTACATTACAATAAGCCCCTTCTAACTTGTTTTCTGACTTCATAGAATAAGTCATGATTGCTTTGACTTGGTCAACCTTTGACTTTGATGAAAAACTCAAACTTTACATCTTAGCTTTCTAAGAGTACTAGGAGGCGCGCTAGGTTAGGGAGCACTAGGCTATCTAGAAATTAGGTCAATTTATTCACTTAAGGTGCCTTAACAAGAGGGTTAGGGTTTCACCGCTGCAACAAAAAAATTGACTGCAACTGCAACTGTAACTGAGAAAAATCCTCCCAATCTATCTTCCAGTGGTTAGACTGTCCGTAGATAGTGTGGACCCATAACATGTTAGAAATAATAGGTGTGCTCGTTTAACCATAGACAATATCACAATATTGTCACCCAACCATAGGTTGAAGCTACCCTCGAGCACCTTAACCTTGACATAGAGAATAATTCTGGAAGCAAAACCTAGATCCAAAATCCAATCAAGGTAAAGTACCACTCTCCAGAGCTAGTGTACCAAGAAGAAAGTCCAAACCATAACCAAGAGAAAGTCCAAGCCTAAAACCGAAAATACTAGTTGCAGTAGCTGCAACTGGAACTACTCTCCAAACTTACGCACTTACTAGTGATTTGATTCCGGCGAAAAAATACATTTCATACCAATTGATACTCAAGTCTGTAACCTAAAGAGTCTTGGATTGAAAGTGAAATTCAATGGTTATTAACCAATGCATGTAGTTATTACGAATAGTTCCTAGCCCAAAAATCGTGTTACAAGTTAATCTTCCAGCATCACAAACTTATAGAGTGAGAATGTCCCTTTATAATCCTTTTGGCACGATCGGTACTTTCTAACAAAACTGAATGCTCAAGTTGGTCATTCAATGAGGAAGCAACAAGTTCGATGGATTTCGAGATGTCACTTAAGGAAAGGACATAATTAAGTTGGATAAGTTTGTAAGCTCCAACTCGACTAGATCTAGAGTGGAATAAACTCCGAGATATCTAACAAGGAAACACGTTTATTAGCGGAAAAACGCCCTTCTGAAAGGAATACAACAAGAGACAGGTCTGGCATAGAAATAATAAATATATCCTACATGGTTAACCAAAATAGTGGCGACAATGCAGTTTTTTAAAACTTCTCGACGAACAAGGGTCTTTTAAAAATCAAGAATACAATGTCTAAGAGATCGAAAGAATTTCAACAGGAAACAAGTCGACATTGCAACAAAAACTGGGTTACAATTTGGTTGAGGCCTCTAAAGGTTTAGGAAGATACAATAAAATTTTAACACTAGAGTTAATATCTAAACCCATATTTTGAATCCAAGTGCAGTAGCAATCCAAGTGCAGTAGCAGGCTTAACATATAGACAACATTACATGACAACTGGGATATTAACTATTAATTCAGAAATCCTTTCCAATAACTCAAATGGCTATCAATTAAATTCATAAATATATAAAACTAACTTTAAAACTTTAAATAAACAAACTACACAACATTATATTTATAACTATAACAATACTCTCAACTACTATTCCAAAGGGTGTACAAATATCAATTTCACATCGATATTGCACAGTAAATCAATAAATCATTTTCAACATGATAAAATTCATATTTCTCTGTAGAAAATATGTATATACATAATATCATGTCTGTCATTCCTAAGAATAAATACAGTAATACTAATAAATTCATGTGTAATATAGCGTAATATAAATAATGGAAACCGACCACAATATTATACCATAATTTGTTATTCGCCAATGTTTACAGAAATGTCCTTCAATAGATTTGTAGTTTGAATTTCATTCACATTTATACATATGGGAAAAGAATAGTACATGGTTTTCAACAAATATATTAGTATCACATAAGAAATTTAACATAAAAATACAGTAACCAAAGGAGCTTCAAATTCTTGATAGCAATCCTTGATTGGAACTAGATACTTGAGTGATGTCCCTTCATTGTGTTGGTTGTGGAGCTTGATTATCTTCCTGATCCAAAGGTCTTTGTTTTCAGCCATGTTTATACCCCATGAAGACTTTACACCCTAAAAGAATGTACAATCATCCATGCGGGGGAGTTCAGAGGGGGGTTACCCCCTCTACGAGGTTAGGAGCAAGTGGGCCCCCAAAGGAAAAAATGTCTTGTAAATGTATATTCTAATTTCATTGTAAATCTGGATCGTTCATTATAAGGTCGCATATATGACGGTAGAAGTTATGTTAGGGGTTTTTTTTCCGTAGAAGACAATCCTCTTTTATGAGGGAAATGTATTGCGGCTATGTATCATGGTGAATATTGTATTCTGAGAGAGGAGACTGTGAGAGAAAGAAGAGGAAGTTACAATGAGTTTGTTGTAGGTTGTATCCCTTCATTTGCTGGATAATAATAAAGGAAGTACTCGGAAATTTCTCTGGTGGATGTAGCCCACACTGGGTGAACTACGTATATCTGTGTCTCTATTGTATCTTCTGTGTTTTATTTCCGCATTTGTTTTATTTTATTGCTCCGTGATCCTGTGTTTCTAACAACTGTTATCAGAGTGAAAGATAACTTGTAGGAAAAGAGGGTTCCTGGTTCGAGTGGGAGCAATGATGAAAGATAGAAAGTTTAAGGTCGAGAAATTTAATGACCAAAACTGTCAGTTATGGAAGATGTAGATGGAAGATTATTTATATCAGAAGAATCTTTTATTACCATTGGGTGGAATAGAAAATAAGCCGATGACCATGTAGGATGAAGAATGGGAGGTTCTTGACAGAAAGGCACTAGGAACAATACGATCGAGTCTCACAACGTCAATGAATTTTAATATTTCGAAAAAAAAGACAACGAAGGAGCAGATGGACGCATTGAATAAACTGTATGAAAAACCCTCGACATCCAATAAGGTATTTCTAATGAAGATATTATTTATTATGAAGATGTCAGAAGGTGGGTCTGTTGCAGATTATTTAAATGAATTTAATACGGTTACTAATCAACTAAGTTCTGTAAAAGTGAACTTTGATGATGAGGTCATAGCTCTTCTAATCTTATGCTCATTACTAAAAAGATAAAACAACTTGGTCATGGATATAAATAACTCTATCTCTGGTTCAAATAATTTAAAATTTCATGATGTTATTGATTTTATCTTTAGTGAGGAAATGCGATAGAAAAACACAGGTGAGACATCAGGTAATGCGTTGAAATTGAAGAATAGGGGAAGACAAAATGATAGAGGAAAGGGCTCAGGGAACCATGAGAATTGTAGGAAGGGTAGATCCAAATACATAATGGTAAAGATAGAGTGCTGGAATAGTGGGAAGAAATGACATCTGAAGAAAGACTGCAGTGCTCCAAAGAACCAAAGAGATGGACATCAGGATAAAAATTAGGAAGAAAATGTAACATGTGATGTGTTACAAGATGCTTTGATTCTTTCTGTAGATAATATTTCTGAGTCTTAGGTAGTAGATTTAGGGGCTTTATTTCATGCCACACCCCATAGGAAACATTTTCTAGATTATGTTCAAGGTGATTTTGGACAGGTTCATTTGGGGAAAGGTAAAAATAAAGCAAAGCAATGGAAACCAATGGTTGTTGAAAGATGTAAGACATGTTACATATCTAAGGAAAAATATACTTTCAACAAGGCATTTGAGAAGTAAAGGTTGTATATCCATAATTACAGATAAGGTGTGGAAGGTCACCAAAGGATCATTGGTGATAGCAAAATAAGGTGTGGAAGGTCACCAAAGGATCATTGGTGATAGCAAAAGGAGAGAAGGTAGGTACATTGTATTTATGTACTGGTAATACTAACTTTTCTATTTATTTAGATTTTATAGGAGTGGATACAAAACTGTGGAATCATAGGATTGGAAACATGAGTGAGAAGGGGATGCATATACTTCACAAAATAAATTTGTTGCCATATCTTAAACAAATTGATTTGGATTTCCATGAGCATTGTGTTTATGGAAAACATAATAGAGTCATATTTCTCAAAGTTAGAAAAGAAAAGAAGAGTGAAAGGTTAGAGCTTGTGCATACAGATGTATGAGGACCAATTTATGTATCATCTCTTGGTGGCTCTCGTTATTATGTTACCTTTATTAATTATGCAAATAGAAAAACTTGGGTTTATTGCATTCGAAGAAAATATGATGTTTTCGATACTTTTAAGAAATCAAAATCTTTGGTTGAGAATGAGACAGGAAAAATGTTGAGGTGTCTCAGATAAGACAATGGAGTTGAATATTGAAGCAAGGAGTTTGATGATTATTGTTCATACCTTGGGATTCATAGAAAGAAGATAGTTCCGATAACACCACAAGAAAATGGTGTGTCATAAAGGATGAACAAGACAATCATGGAGTGTGCAAGGAGTATGAGATTGCATGCTAGTTTTCTCGTATAGTTCTGGGAAGATGTTGTAGATATTGTTGTTTACTTAATAAACAAAGGACCTTAAAGTTCTTTGGATGGTGGAATTCCAGAGGAGGCATGGACAGGTAAAAAGGTAAACTATTCTTTTATTAAGACTTTCGGTTGTGAATAATTTGTCCATATTGATAAAGAAAATAGAACAAAGCTTGAAGAAAAATCCAAGAAGTGTACCTTTGTTGGATACAATGTTAATGATTTTGGTTACCTCGTATGGGATTATGAAAATAACAAAATCATTAGGATTAGAGATGTCATATTCAATGAGAAGGTCATGCACAAAGATCAGTTGCAGGGAAAGAAACAAGAAAAAGAAAAACCAGAATACACAGTGCTTGATGGGATCACTGAAAAAGAAATTCCAAAAGTACCAGAAAATCCAAATTTACAACACTAGGAGCAACATGTATCTCAAACTCCTGCAAGTGTTGTTAGAAGATCTATCAGGTTAAGTAGACCCCCTGAACGATACTCTCCTTCATTGTATTATTTATTGTTGACTGATTTTGGTGAACCATAATGTTATGAAAAGACAATATAGGTAGACACTAAAAAGAAGTGGGAGCAAAGAATGAAAGAGGAAATGGATTCCCTAGTAAATAACCAGACTTGGGATTTGGCTCAGTTGCTTACAAGAAAAATAACATTGCAAAATAAATGGGTTTACAAGTTGAAGGAAGAAGATGGAGGAAAAAAACGATACAAGGCTAGAATTGTTGTAAAGGGGTTTAGACAAAAGAAAGGTATATATTTTGATGAAATATTTTCTCAAGTTGTTAAAATGAATTCAATTATGAACATTTTAAGTCTTGTCACAGTAGAATATTTGCATCTTGAACAGTTAGATTTAAAAACAACTTTTCTCCATGGAGATTTGGAAGAAGAGATTTATATGCAACAACCATAGGGGTATCAGGTCAAAGGAAAGGAGAATTTGGTATGAAGGTTGAAGAAGAGTTTGTATGGCCTCAAGCAAGCTCTAAGGCAATGGTATTTGAAGTTTGACAGGTTTATGACATAACAAGGTTATAGTATGTCATTCTGATCACTATGTTTATTTTGAAAAGATAGAAAATGAAAGCTATATTATCTTGCTATTATATGTATATGACATGCTTATTGTTATTAGAGACTAACCCCTCACATAGGTAGAATAATATATTTCCATGTACTAAAGGTCCATATTAATAAGGCTTAGCAATAAGGAAGAATAAGTCAATTGTAAGAAGACCTAATAAATAGAAGCTTCCACTTCTAGAAGGATCTTCTTATAGATTGTTCTTTGGATATACATATTTAGTATAAATAGGAGTAGAGGGTATGATAAGTTTTGTCTTGGATATTATTGTAATAGAGCTCTGCTTTGCTAGAAGTTTCCCCCTCGAAGAGGCAAGTGAACATTTCTCTCTGTAATCAAAGTGTTCTTTTTGGTGTTATTCTGGTACTATTGTTGTGTTGTTTTGGTTATATCATTGTTTATCTACCATTTCTAGATAATTATTTCAGTTTTGCATACCATTTTATATCTGGAATATTACAAGTGGTATCAGAGCACCTTCCTCGGCAGAAAATTGAGGGTTAAGTTTTTTTTCAGGGTAGAGACATATTCCAATGTCTTAAAGCTACAAATATCTGTCATTACACGCATAAACCCGCAGTTGAGGGAAATACAAGTGGTACTTCAGTGCACATCTGTTGGCCACCCTTGTATACAGATCAACCTAGATCTCATGAAGCCCTCCACAGATAAACCGATCGGTCACCTCACTACTATAGTGTTTCCAAGAACAACAGTTGGGAAGATACTCTCTAGTACCTGGCTCGGGTAGTACGGTTAAGGGCACAGTCTAGCCTCCTTAGTTGGTGCTATGAGATATTGGGTTAAGTACTGTTGTTGGACCTTGCGCGTATATCATAGAGCTATAACATAGGGAAAACCATTGCTTGTAGAACCCTTGAATACCCTAACCCTTGGTATGGAAAAAAAACCGAATAGACAAGATCTCTTACCGCACAACTGTGTCTTCTGCATTTGGGTTGCGAAATTACTACACATTTCTTCCTTTTAAGCACTTGGGCATTTCGTCATTGCCGTATTCTTATCGGAGTATAACTCCGTAGGAGTAAAAAAAAAGGGTTGGATCCTCTTGGAACCATTATTTAAGACTTATCTCGTTGGATTCCTCTCTCTTCCCTTATCGCAGTCATACCTATCATTTTTCAGCAAATTTGTTTTTCTCATGCACCTGACCCCCTTCCAACACCTTTATTTGGGATTTACTCCATTGGATTCCACTCGTCTCTCTAATCGTTGTGATAGACTTCACCCATAACCCATTTTCTATGTGGTCCTACCTGCCCCTTTTTGTGTTCCCTCTTCATCATGGCCCACACCTGTAGCCAAGACTTGGAAGCTCGCTTCAATTCCTTGCACTCTAATTTCAAAGAAACCCAACAAGAAGCGGACGGATCAATATCAATGTTGCCACCATAAATAAAAACATGCATTCCTCCATCGATGTCAAAATGGAGGAACTCAAAAAATACCTTGCTACCCAACTTGAATCCTTCAATACCTAGTTTGTCTCGTTCACTACGATGATCTGTGCCAAGCTGCATATCCTTGCAGATCTTCCCTCATCTGACCCACCTTTGAAAACTGAAGGTGAAACTTCCTCTCATTCCCAAAATTTTCAGCCCCATCACTTTTAGCATGACCTACGCCTTCCATGTGTGGATGTGACCAAATTTGATGGCTCAGATCCCACTGGTTGGGTAACTCAAATGAAACATTATTTCTCTTTGTATGGCATTACAGATGAGTTGGCCAAACTATGGTATGGTGTTCTCCATCTAGATAAAGAACGTTGGCAATGGTTGCAATGGAGAAAAAATATCCCCCAAGGGTATCTGGCTTGGACACACTTCGTGGCAGAGATTTATGAACGCTTTGACACTGACACCAACCATTTAGGCCATTCAACAAAGTTGAAACAATCTGGCACAATGGAATACTTTATAGCTGCTTTTGAGCGATTGAATTTTCATACAGAGGGCATCTCTGATGATTTTTTTTGAGAATGTTTTATCAATGACCTCAAGGATGAGATTCGTTCCCATGTCCTCATGGCTCAACCTTAGAGTTGGGTGGACACTACTAAAAGAGCTAAGGAAGCACAACATGTTGTCTCTTCTCAAAACCGAAAACCCTCCTTTATTCCTCGCACTAAACCAATCACTCCCACTCCTCCTTCTACTCCAATAAAGATCCAGAAATTGACCATGATAGAAATGGATGAATGCCAACTCAAAGGCCTTTGTTATAATTGTGATGAAAAATATTTTCCTAGGCACAAGTGTAAGTAACAAAATATTTTTATGGCCATCTCGGAGGATGTTTCAGAAGACGATGTTGAGGCTCCCCTTGTGGACATGCCACCTGAACCCACTAACATGACCCCTCTCTTCGACCCTCCTGAAGTCGAATCGATCATTTCCCTAAATTCTCTCACTGTCTTCTCTGCTCCCCAAACCCTCAAGATAATTGGTTACATTAAGCATAGGAAGGTCACGATTCTTGTTGATAGGAAGATCCCATAATTTTATTCATTGCCACATTGCCCAAAATACTAATTGTTATTTTCATGCCGTCAATAATTTTCAAATCATGATTGCCAATGGCGGGTCCATGAAATATGGAGGGCATTGTGAAAATGTGTCTCCAAATTGGTAAGTACCACATGAGATATCATATTTTTGCTATCGACATGGGCGATTGTGAAATTGTGTTGGGTGCAAAATGGATAAGGAATTTGGGTCTCATTCTCATGGATTTTAAAGAATTAACCACGCAATTCGATCAGAAGGGCCAACAATATAAGTTCCAAGGAATCACCACCGGTTCCCCAGAGACCATCAGTTCCCATCGCATGAAAAATCTTCTAAAAAAATGTCATTCTCGAATTATTGGGCAACTCCATGCCATTCAAGCCACTAAGACACCCTTTGTGCCACATGACCTCCAATCCATCCTCTCTAAACATCAAGTGGTTTTTTCCACTCCCCCGAACTCCCTCCTTCTCGTGGTGTTCATGATCATTCCATTCCCCTTGTCCCTGACAACTTTCCTCCCAATATCCATCCCTATTGTCATCCCTTTTCCCAAAAAAATGAAATTGAGAAAATTGTTCAAGAATTTCTCAACAACGGTGTTATCCACCCTAGTACGAGCCCCTACTCTTATCCTGTGGTCATGGTCCTTAATAAATAAGGTTCTTGGCGCATGTGTCATGACTTTCGTGCCCTCAAGAAACTCACCATTAAATATAAATTTCCCATTCCTGTCATTGATGACCTCTTGGATGAATTGAGTGGTGCCCAGTTCTTTACTAAACTTGATCTTCATTCTGGATACCACCAGATAAATATGAACGAGGCAGACATTCCTAAGGCTACATTTCCAACTCATGAGGGCTACTATGAGTTTTAGGTCATGCTCTTTGGCTTGTGTAATGCTCCCTCTACTTTCCAAAGCCTCATGAATCATGTCTTTTGTCCTTTTCTCCATCATTTTGTCTTAATTTTATTTGATGATATCCTCATATATAGTAAAACCTCGACAATCCATATTGCTCATGTGGATCGAGTTCTCCATCTACCCTCTCATCACCAAATTTTCCTCAAACAATCTAAATGTGATTTTGGCACCTCAGAAGTTGAGTACTTGGGTCATCTTGTTGGAAAGGTTGGTGTTACGGTGGATTCTAAAACGATTGAATCCATGCAAGATTGGCCTCACCCAAAGAATCTCAAAATCTTTCATGGATTTCTGGGTTTAATAGGTTATTATCGCAAGTTTGTTAATAATTATGGAAATATTGCGACAGCTCTCACTTCTCTCCTTAAAAAGAATTCTTTCACTTGGACTCCTGCAGTTGCTCAAGACTTTCAAACCTTGAGATGGCAATGTGCACCACTGCATTCCCGACCCTTCCAGATTTCACAAAGACCTTTGTCCTGGAATATGATGCTTCTAGGAAAGGAATTGGCATAGTCCTTATGCAAGAGGGTCGGCCTTTGGCCTTTAGCAGCAAACAACTATCAGAGCGTAATTTGGGAAAATCAATATATGAAAATGAAATGTTGTCTATTCTGCATGTCGTGGATCTTTGAGACCCTTATCTATTGGGGAAACACTTCCAAATTAAGACATCATCAAAGCCTCAAGTATTTTCTAGAACAAATCCTTTCCTCCCTAGAGAAACAAAAATGGGTGACTAAGCTCTTTGGATATGATTATGAAATCATTTACAAGAAAGGAAAAGACAATGTGGTTGCTGATGCACTTTCCAAAAAATATGAAGATGAAAGGTCCATTTTATATCTCCTTCATTGTACCATATTGGCTTCAAGTTGTTTGCTAGGAATGACTACATGATCCCAAAACTTCACCTCTGATATGACAATTCCAGGCCAATTCTCCAGTTTCCCCAGGGTACTCTTGGAACAATGATGACATTTGATACAAATGATGTTTTTATTTAAGTAAACATTCAAAACTTAAATCCACGGTACTTTCTGAGCTTCATGCTACACCCACCGCTTGGCACTTAGGGTTTACCAAAACCTATGACCGGGTCAAACGTTCTTTTTTTTGGGATGGTATGAAGCATGATGTTTGCAATTTTGTGGAAGAATTTGATGTTTGTCAACGCAACAAGGGTGAAATAGTCAAAGCTCCTGGCACACTAAGACCGCTTCCGATTGCACCTGCTATTTGGAGGGATATTTTTATGGATTTTATTGTAGGCTTACCTAAATCAGACAATTAATCAGTCATCATGGTAGTAGTTGATCATATTTCCAAGTATGCTCATTTTTGTGCTCTTGAACACCCATTTATAGCTTCCACTGTGGCTCAACTCTTCATGGATCAGGTCTTCAAGCTTCATGGCATGCCTCATTCTATTGTTTCTAATCGTGACCCAACTTTCACCATGAATTTTTGGCAAGAATTGTTCAAGATACAAGGTACCCAATTGCATCTCAACACAATTTATCATCCCTAGATTGATGGTCAAACTGAAGTTGTCAACAAGTGTTTGGAAACATATTTGAGGGGTTTTGCATCGAAACAAAAAAATCAGTGGGCTCAATGGTTACCACTAGCTGAATGGTGGTACAACACTTCTTACCATACAACTACCCGCATGAATCCTTTCGAAGTGGTATATGGAAAAAAATCCACCTTCAGTTCTCTCATACTTTCTAGGTGTCTCAAAGGTCCAAGCAGTTGACCAAACGCTTATAGTTCGAGAGGATATTCTTCATACCCTCAAAGATAATTTTGTCATGGCCCAAAATCGCATGAAGCAACATGAATATCAAGGTCACTCTGAATGTCAATTTGCAGAAGGAGATCAAGTGTTTCTTCGACTACAATCTTATAAGAAAAAATCCCTCAAGGTTGACTATTATCAGAAACTGGCGCCCAAATTTTATGGTTCTTATACCATTCTCAAGCATGTGAGATAGGTGGCTTATCAATTATTTTTTCCCAATCATTCTAAGCTCCATCTTGTTTTTCATGTTTCTTGCTTAAAGAAAGTGATTGGAACTAAGTTCCAAACTCAAACCAACCTTCTCGAGTTGGATGAAGAAGGCTCCATTTGGCTACAACCACAAGCAGTTTTGGACCAGCGTGAGCATCGTCTGTGTTAGTGCACCATCAGAGAGGTGTTAGTCCAATGGCAAGATACAACTCCAACAGATGCCACTTGAGAACCCGTTACCATTCTGCAACAATTTCTTCATCTCAAGCCTTGAGGACAATGCTGTTTTTTAGAGGGAGGACATGTTAGGGACCTAACCCCTCATGTAGGTAGAATGATATATTTCCATGTAATAAAGGTCAATATTAATAAGACCTATACATAAGGAAGAATAAGTCAAATGTAAGAAGACCTAATAGAAGCTTTCTCTTCTAGAAGGATCTTCCTCTAGATTGTTATTTGGATATACATATTTAGTATAAATAGGAGTAGAGGGTATGAGAAGTTTTGTTTTGGATATTATTGTAATAGAGCTCTGCTCTGCTAGAGGTTTCCCCCTCGAAGAGGCAAGTGAACATTGCTTTCAGTAATCAAAATGCTATTTCTGGTGTTATTCTAGTATTATTGTGGTGTTGTTCTTGTTATATAATTGTTTATCTACCATTTCTAGCTAATTATTTTTGTTCTGCATACTATTTTATATCTAGAATATTACAATTGCAGGTTTTAATATGCAGGATATAAATGTGGTCAAGAATAAATTAGCTAATTCATTTGTGATGAAGGATTTGGGCACTGCAAAGAAAATCCTTGGTATAATAATAACAAGAGATAGGAAAAATTGCAATTTGACATTTTCTCAGGGTGAGTACATAGAGCAGGTGTTGGATAGGTTTAAAATGTAGAATGCAAAACCAATGAGTACACCTTTGGCCAACCATTTCAAATTAACCAAATAAATGTGTCCCAATACAAAGGAGGAGATATAATACATGTCCAAGGTCCCTTATTCATAAAAAAATGGAAGCTTGATGTATGTGATGGTTTTCACAAAACCAGATATTGCACATGTAGTGGGAGTTGTAAGTAGGTATATGAACAATCCATGTAAAGAACATTACGAGACAGTAAAGTGGATTCTTAAGTATTTTAAATGTATTTCTACTCATGCATTATGTTTTGGAGGTTCATACACTATTCTATAGGGATATGTTGATTCATATATGGCAGGTGATAAAGATAGTAGGAGGAGTACCACAGGATATGCTTTTACTGTAGTTGGAACAACAGTAAGTTGGATTTCGAAACTGCAAAAGGTTGTTGTCGCACTTTTAACAACAGAGGCTAGTAAAGAGATGATTTGGTTACAGAGGTTTATGGAGGAATTGGGAAAGAAACAAAAGAATAGTAGGTTGTACTATGACAACAAGAGTACCATTCATCTTGCAAATAAATCAACCTTCCATTCGAGGACTAAGTATATACAACTCAGGTGCCATTTCATACGATCTATATTGGAAGATGGACATTTGAATTTGGAAAATATACACACTAGACATAATCCTGCATACATGTTTACAAAGGGAGAAACTAGGGAGAAACTGAGTTCTTGCTCAGTTTCAGTTGATTTTCAATCATGATGGTGAAGATGAGAAAATTTTCAGGTCCAAGATGGAGTATATTCCAGCAGGTACAACACCACTGGATTTGTTGTGATCAGTCTCCAAGTGGGAGATTGTTGGTTGTGGAGCTTAATTATCTTCCTATTTCATAGATATTTGTTTTCAACCGTGTTTATACCCCATGAAGACTGTACACCCTGGAATATTGTACACCCCTCTATGCGGGGGGGTTGTAGGGGGGCTTGCTACCCTGCGGGGTTTGAGGGAAAGTGGGCCCCCAAAGGAAAAATTGCCTTATAAATGTATATTGTAATTTCATAGTAAATCATGACTGGTCATTATAAGGTCACAGATCTGACAATAGAAGTTATGCTAGGGTTTTTTTCCCTAGAAGACAACCCTATTTTATGATGGAAATGTATAGTGGCTACATATCATTGCGAATATTGTATTCTAAGAGAGGAGACTATGAGAGAAAGAAGATGAAGGTACAATGGGTGTGTTGTAGGTTGTATCCCTTCATTTGTTGGATAATAATAAAGGAAGGACCTGGAAATTTCTCTAGTGGACGTAGCCCAAACTGGGTGAACCACGTATATCTCTGTCTCTATTGTATTGTGTATCTTCTGTGTTTTATTTCCGCATTTGTCTTATTTTATTGCTCCACGATCCTGTTTTTATAACATATTGTTCCTTAATAACATCCTTGAAAGAACCCCAAGTGGGTGCAACTACAAATAATGTAGACTCTTTGGTTGTCCTTTTTTCTCACAGAAAGTCTCTCACTAATGTTTGAAATGGGGAACGACCTTAAGAAACACAAATGTAATATTTTCTCTATTGAAAAAGTTATGGACAAAAAAATACCCTTCTAGAAGGTTTAACCATTTGTCTACCACATCTATATCCATTTGACCTTCAAATATAGGAATATCAAAATTCATCTGTACCTTGAGGGGGGAGGTTCCTATGCTTGAATAAGATGCGTCACCTGTTGGAATTCGCTGAAGAATTTGCACAAAATTATCCATCATCTCGTTCCTCTGTCGTGCGAGGGCTTCCTTATGCAACAATTTAAATGGATCTCCTGCCACATAGTCTCTCTTTTCTTCCCCCATGGGCAGCTGTTGAGTTCAGCGAGGTCAATCTTACAAAGGCTCAACTAGTTCGAGCCCCAACTACTTATACCCTGACCTCGTTGGGAACATGCATAGAGAAACACATCAAGAGCCGGCTGCTCTAATACTACTCATCCATATTTATGAGCCGAATAAATTGAAACAAAGATCTATAATATTAAAACAAAGATATAATGAACAATAACAAAGATACAATCAAACTTAACTTCTATTCAATAAAGAAATCTATAGAAACTATAAAATGCAAAATGAAACAATCTTGCTTGAATGGTGGTAGCTAATCTTTGAGCCAGTTGGAAGAGGTGGGTGGACCCGAAAAGCTAGAAAATAAACTACTAAGATGAAAACTATATGTGAGCCAGTTGGAAGAGGTGGGTGGCCACCGATATCCCCCTGGATCATCGTCGTTAATACAAAAATTTCTCTAGGTTGGAACCAATTTGAGAAGTCCTATATCTTCTAGATGGTACCTATTGAAGAAAGGCGAAATAAACCACTCTGTTGATCCTAGCGTGGATTGGCCCCCCCAAAATTCCCTCAAAGATAGAGTGAGGTTCAAATCACCACCAACCATCGTATAAGGATCATTCAATACACCATAATCAACCAGACTTTCCCAAAAGGAGATTATGTTACAATATGGTCCATATACATTTACCATATTGAAGTTGATACTAACATCCTTGACTTTCAATTTTACCGCTATGGCTAATTGAACTGATGAGGAGGAGGAGGCTCAAGCAAGGCTCCACCTAGTAATCAGACCTATGTTCCAAAGCATTAATTACACATAATGACCAATCTTTCACTCAGGGCTCTAAAAATGCTCTAGATTTTGATCCATCACACATGATTTCCTAAATTAACAAGACATCGAGATTTTGGCTCAAAATGAGCTTTTTGAGGGATATTTGTTTTTTGGGCACCCCCAAATCTCTCATATTAAAGGAGAGAATTATCATGACAATGGATTTTTAAGGGCTTTTCATGCTCCAAGGGCCCTTGAAATGGTGGCTTGTTTGCATTTACGAATGTCCAAAATGGCTCATTATTGAGCTTTAAGTAGATGTCATTTTTGCCTAATAGAATTGGGCTAAACGAGGTCGAGGCGAGGAGGAGTCTTCTTTTAACCTAGATATCAGCCTCAATGCATATTATTTTTTAGGAGGAAAGGCCGCCTCCACCACACTAGGACATGTTGAGACGACTCAGGGAAACATCAACAAGGGACAAAGAATTCAATACACCAACACATGAATTTAACATGGGGGATGGGATACGAGTAATCTTACGACGACAGCCATTCAATTGAGCCTAGATATCCATCGACCGAGCCAAGCAGCTCTCCTCTGGAGGAGAAACTGCCATTACTCCAAAAAAATTTGATGCTAGAGGCGACTGTCTTCTACCTGGGAAAAAATGATTTTTTAACCTACATCTTCAACGACCTCCCCAAAATAGGAGGAGCCCTATTGCACTAGGATTATAGGCGACCCACCTCATGACATGAGACGAAACGAAAGGTAAACCTCCACCTTCTGATGCCAGCTATGTTCTCCATATATCAAATCCACATTGCTAACCAAGCCATCCCGAAGGTCGACCTCAATTTGAATCCACGCCCACCTTCTATCATCTTTGTGTTCCCAATTAGGTTCCAAGCCTACTAAAACCCTGAACTTATTATTGATGATTTTCCATGGTTTCTTTAGACCAAAAGACCAAAGGAATCCCTAGAAGAATAGCCCAGACTATAAATACTGCGTCGAGCTCCTTGGTTAGGTCAAAATCCACATGCCAATTCCAGAGAATCAATCCTGATGGTTCCCAAGTCGTCACAATCTGCTTCCGAGTGAAAAATAAAAACCAACCATCCTCTCATAAGGACATGGAACATGTAGTCAAGCTTGGGTTCCCAATCTTGGTCGATTAGGCGATTTCCACTAAACTTCCCAACCAATGTCGTGCCATAGAACTTGCAGACATCCGCAACCGCAACATCCCTACCGACCACCATCTGTACTGATTCTGGACAAACCCTAACAAACTTTTTACAGGATTTCCTTTCACCTATGTTCGCATTAGCCTTTGCACCAAAAGAAATCCCCGCCTTACCACCCGTTTCCGCAGACACTAGAAGGGAGGGTTTGGGAAAGGAGGAAGGAGTAACCTCATTTTCTCTTTTCCTTCGAAAGAAGCCCCACATTAACAGCCAGAATGCCTTCCAATGCCTCTGAAATGACGTGCTACTATGTGCCATTACTTCTTCCTTATGTGAGATCTGCGGAGAAGCCCGAGACCAATATGGATAATCTCCATTGTAGAAGTTGGACTGAGCCCTAAATGCTTGGCATTTATGCGGACTAGGCTTGTAATTGACCATCTCATCGTTCGACCGTTCCATCGCCACGTGGAACCTCTTCTAGCCAAGACCTAGCCTGAAAAAAATATTGACGGGATCTTTCTGGTTCACCGTTCAAACAAACCGTCGGGACGAAGGATTTGCAACTATACGGGAACGTAGAAAACCTAAGCTGCTAGAAAGGGGAGTAGGGAAAAAAAAAATGGGTTTGATTTTTATCGGATTTTCAAGGGTAGTTTGAGTTTTATATGAATTCACTCATTTCAGATCTTTTCAGATCTTTTGTTTAAGGGTTTTGTTCCATTTTAAACCAATCTAAATGAGAAAATAAATCACGATTCTGAATTAGTCGGAAATTTAAAATAAAATTACTTAAAAACCTGCCCAAAACATTAGAAAAGATTGCTCTTCAGTTAACCCACTCCCTAAAAAGGACAAATCCACAGGCCTGCACTCCTCAAACCTACGGCCTTCGTACCTGTAGCCATACGTCACCTCACTGTAGAGAGCAACCCTAATTGTGTTGAATAGTTAATTGTATTGTTATTTTTTTTTGAGTGGGAAAAAGAATTTGTCAAACATCAACATCCAACAACACAGCACTTTCTGTCCTCTGAATAAAGAAATAGTTTTTTCACATGTGTTTTGCTTTAGAAAAATAAAAGACATATTTTTCAAACATTGAAAACCAAAACAACATCAAATCTACATTTCTCCTGAGCTTTTTATCATGAAATCCTAACATGTTTATTTAATTGGTTTTTTAAATTGTTACATATTTTTATAGCAAATGGATGTTGCATTTAATTTAACAACATCAAATCTACATTTCTCCTGAACTCTTTATCATGAAATCCTAACATGTTTATTTAATTGGTTTTTTAAATTGTTACATATTTTTATAGCAAATGGATATTGCATTTTCATAATTAAGATGGATTCAAACTATTCTTTTATCTTTTTTTCAATCTATATTTTGTTTTAATTTAAATCTAATTTGTTATATAAAACATTATTTTTACCTTTTATCATAATACATTTTCATGAACGTGCCAAAGTTACTTTTCTAAAATTTTAAAAACATAATGTATATGCTTGTGCATGAGCCTGCCAAAGTTACTTTTGTAAAATCTTAGAAACATGTGAATATGCTTGTGAACAAAAAAAAAAATTGGCCAGCATAACTTCCAAAAATACTTGCCAATAATAAAAATAGTAGGAATGTTAGCCAACAATTTGTGTTTGATGCATATGTAATATAAAAGTGTGTTTGAGTTATCAATATAATATGGTTAAATAAAGAATTATTAGTTTTGATAGAAAGAGTATAGATAATGAAAATATTTAATATCCTAAGGTCTAAATTAAAAAATCTTAATAAAAAGTTTTGATTAAGTGTTAAGTAATTCAATGTGTGTTATCATATACAAGCTAAATAAATAAAAAATTGAGTCCAAACAATCTAGAAGAATGGGAAGAAACAAGGAGATAGGTCATATTAATAGATATCTCTTCTATGAGCCAGTGTTGCTTCTTATCTTCAACTACAAATCCAAACAGAATCAGAATAGAAATAAAAATGTAAATCAGAAAGTAAAAGATGGAGTTGCCATCTACCATTTGAATAAGATGGAATAGAGTGAAATACTGATCAATCATTAATTTGTGACTTTATTTACCTTTCAAACCATGAATTTATGCTTAAATCAATTTCCATTATCACTTAAATAAGATATTTTCTCTGTTAATTTACCTTTCAAACCATGAATTTATGAGTATCATCCCATGAATTTATGCTTATCAACTTGTATTATCACTTATATAGGATATTTTCTTGGTTAATTTTCTATTATGTAAGAGAATGAAAAGATCCACCATAGATTTGAACTATTTTTGTTACTCCAACAAATACAAAAGAAAAATCATTTCAAATCATAAATTTATGCGTATCAACCCATCAATTATAAGACATTTTTTCAAATCAATTTTCTATTATATAAGAGAATCCAAAAATCCACAATAGATTTAAACTATTTTGTTACTCCAACAAATACAAAAGAAAAGCACTGTAATTGTAATTGCAAGATGAAGAACTTAATTACCTTTAATTTGCCCTGTGTATCACCTTGCAACCAAAAAATTTCAGCCTATTGACTGCTATTTTCATGTTAAAGAAATTATTACGTTTGGATTTTATTTTCATGTTAAAGAAATTATTTTGTTTGGATTTTCTATTAATGAAAAAGAAACTAGAAATTAGCTATTGATTTGAACTGTTTTCTTCATTAAAAAAATAGTACCGTTCTCCGTAATTTCTCCTTTCATCCACCATTCAAAAGAAAAATTCCTATTGATTTATTGTTGCTTTCACTTAGAAGGAAGATATCTCCATCAATTTTCTGACATAAGAAAAATGAACAGTCCATCTTAACTATTTAACATTCAAAACAAAATATATTAAAAATACACCATTCAAAAGAAAAATTCCTGTTGATTTATTGTTGCTTTCACTTAGAAGGAAGATATCTCCATCAATTTTCTGACATTGTTAGAAAAAGAAAAATGAACATTCCATCTTAACTATTTAACATTCAAAACAAAATATATTAAAAATAAGTAACATAGGCTATCATTTTGATGTTCAAAGACCTCCATAGGTCATTTGCTTTTTAATTTGATCCAAGAAATAAAACACCCACTAGTGAAATTATAATCTTTCATATTTTAGAAGGAACACCATTCTACCATTTTTCTCCACAATACACATATTGGAGATCTTCCCAAATAATTTCATCGTACTCTTGAGATTTTAACTATATTCACCGATTCTTTGTGATTTTGAAACCTGTATTGATGCAAGGTGATCTGAAGGACGTTGATCAACATTATAACGGTACAATACCCTAAATTTGTTACACTAAATTAATATATAATACCCTTAAATTCGTGTACAATAACCTTTGTTTCAATAGAGATTCCTTTATATTATGATTTGGCAAAATAAATTTACATAGATTTACATACTTTACTTCTTATATTATATTACTAGTATGTTGTTGTGGTCGTCCATATCATTGTCCTCCTAGTTTGTTGTCGTTTTCCTCCAACATCTTAGGTAGATGAATGCTAGTTAGGCTTGGTTTAGTGGTTGCGATCTTCCAATTTCATAAGTATAGAATCTTGAAAATCAAGTTGTATATATGGTTGTGCATTATATATTAAAAAAATGAATGAAGGGTTAATGTATATGGTCATTATTATATAATGATTTGAAAGTTCTATTTATAAATAGAAGTTGAAGGGAAATTGCAGATGGAAATAATATAATTGTTATTTGTTTGTTTAACAAAAGTTAGATTGTTATCTTGAGTACATTGTAGGCTTTTATTTGGGTGGGAAAAATTGTGGTACTTATTTGCAAAAATAGCTATAAATTTTTGTAATCTAAAAATATTATTTAATACTAATATAAAAAAAATAGTGACAGAGCATGGATCTTCCTTTTAAATCATTGTGTAGCATGGATTTTTTTTTTAAATCATTGTGTATTTATCTTAATTGGTGATCTATTAAGAATTAAAGAGATTAAAAAGATATAGAAACATAAAATAGATCCACACTCTTAGTACAATTATTGACTTTACAAAATGTTAGACACATTAATTTTTTTTTAATTATTTTTAGTTGCATTCAGAGTAGCTAGATACATTGTGAAGACATGGGAGTAATATTTATTAAAAAATATGATTTTTTTTGGAAGTATCTGGTATAAATGAAAAAAAATTTCCACCAAAACTATATATATATATATATTGTAAGGAAGAATATGGAATTTGAAGACGAAGGAGATAAATTTGTGAAAGGGAAATGTAGGGTTTCTGCAAAGAGAAACAACATATCCAATTGAATGGGTCGATCTTCAAGCAGACTAGATATTACAGGATGCAAGGGAACTAACGATCAAAGAACTTGTTGGCACATAGTGGGTAGACTCGAGGTTAATCATCAAAACACCAACAAAACCCTTAGACACCAACCCTTTTGACATCACCAACAAGAAAGTGAAGTCTCACCCGAGGCATCTAGAAGGGATGACATCTAGAAGGACTGCAAGAACCAAGGTTCTGCAATGATGAGGGGAAGTGAGGCATTTAACATGTTCTTACTAACCATCTACTCATGTGTGTAGTTTCCATTAGTTAAAAGTTACTTATCATGCGACATGCCTTGTGTGCGACATTCCTTTACTTGATATTCATTCATTCACTAGTTACTTCAGTGCATGACATTATAACGTCATATATGAATAACACATTCAACATAATTAAGAATTTATCATCATTTCACAGTAATAGTAAACATCACAACATGAACAATCAACACATCACGACACAAGAGTTTAACGTGGTTCACCCAACTTGGGCTACATCCACAACAACTGACTTCTTATATTAGTCATTTATAATATTCTTACACATGCACACTGCACTATAAAAGATGAAACAATAAAATTACCCAAACCTGCCTAGTCGTTCTGTTGTAGTGTGAGTCTCACTCCTCATTCATACCTAAAAAATTATCCAAAACTCGACTCAACTTAGCCCAAAAATCACTAAGAACTTTTCATCTATAAAAAAAAATCCCCTATCTACCCTGACCCTTTACATATTTATACATCAAAATAGGCTAAGCTCGTTACAAAGTGAACAAAATGTCCCAATATCCTAACTAATTTCCACCTATTGCACGTCGCTCTGTTGCACTTCCCCTTGTCATGCGCTTAGACTCCTTAGAGTTTTCTCCCGTCGCATGCTCTGGTCCATATTCTAACTAACTTTTATTCTTTGACTTATTCTGGTGCATATCTCAAAACTTAACCATAATGTCTATCCAAAAGGCCCCCAACACTCATTTGTGGCTTGTCTTGAGCCACTCATGCCTTCTTCCAATGCACCATGAATTTTTCAAAGGTCTCCTTCATTGTTGTAACATTTTACTTTACCTCTATTTCCTTATGTAAAATTGTGTCGGCAGTGATCCAAGCCTGCATCTTCTTGAAACTTTTTTCAATTGCCTGTTTGAGTATACCTTGAGTTGTTGCTAAGGATGTTGTCACTATGTATGATTATTCTTTTAGTACTTTGATCTGTTGCGTATGGGCATGTTGCCCCTCCCTTTGCTGATTCATTTCTGAATACAACTTTTTGTTCTCATCCATTGTCGTTACCATCTCGATTGGCGGTAATGTGCCCATCACTATTTTGAACTTTTGCGCCTAGATCTTCTTATTGATCTCTTGTTACTCCCTATCTTAACTGAGTTGTGTCCAGACACCCATGGTTTCTCTATAAATCTGAGCACATTCTACTTCAAGATTCTTTATGCTCTCCCCTGTTGTTGTCATTGTTTGTTCCCTTTTATCTCTTTCTTCAAGTGGAGTGCTCGATGTCATACGTGCTTCTAGGTCGACTATTCGTGCGCATAAGCCCTAAATAGATTCACTTATATTCGTTACTTGTTCTTCAAACGGGGCCTCTATCTCTGTCTAAGCCTATGGGAATTCTTGATAAACATTTTAAAAGGCCTATTGCATCCTTTCAACCTTCTGTGAAGCCTCATCACACTCCTTCTTGACCTTGCTGAACTCCATCTCCAAGGATACATTCTCTTCCATAACCTTAACCAACTTGATCAATGTCTTTTCTACGTGCAAGTTCATTTCTTGCGTCACTCTCAGCTGCAATTCTTATAAGAAATATGTTGGAAATTGAGATAACACTAAGTCAATGTGACCTAGTGCCCTTTTCTATTCCCGCATCTCTGTGGTGGGGACTCTACTGCCCCTATCGCTAGCTTGATCAATCATCGTTCAGTTGCTACTGCTAACGACTAAGAGGTTTCTGACTCTACCTCCCTATTATTTGTAGTCATCTGATCATCCTCTAGTGTTGTACTAGCGAGAGATTAGATGCTTCTAGTAATTGTCACAACTCGACCATATTCTCCTGTATTCGTCTGTGCATCTCATCCTGATATTGTGTTGCATGTTGAAATGCATCACCTATGACTTTTTTCACTTGATCTCCTATATTCTCCAAATATTCATTTGTCAAGGCTTGGATAGCCACTTCCTTGACGACTTTGCGCTTTTTTCGTTGTGGGATGGATCTTCATGTCTCTAGTTATTTCTTCTTCTTTCCTATGAGTGGTGTTTTCTTCTGCATGGTGCCTTCTATGCCATTACATTTTTCTTGTTCAACTTCTTCTTCTTCCTCATCACCTATCTCTTGGACTTCTGGGTTTTGTTTCTTGGACGACCCAGTTTCTGTTGGTGTAATCTTCCACTTAACATCCCAATCGTCCATGATATGGCCCATCTACTCCTTAGTAAACCTATATTGGGTGGGAAGCCATTGATGATCTAGTTCCTTTTTAGCTTGTACGTACGTATGGTGACACCCTGCCTTATATGCTTCGACCACCTGTGATCGTATGCCCAATGTCCTCTCGATGTTGTCCCTAATATTTTCCTTATATATGTCAAATGCATCATTGTTTTCCATCTATCACGCCTTGTGCATGGTATACGATAGGTTCTAATATCGTGCAACTAGACATGGCTTCTCCTTCCATGATGATAATGCAATTAGAATTAGTAACTAGACATAATGGAACTCAATAACCTTATCTTGTGCCTCTTCACAATGAATTAGTAATTGATTTAGTAAAAACGTCGCTTGGTTCCTCTGGACGCCCTCGACGCACCTTTCCTCTATCGCTATGACTGTTGTTGGGACTTGGTCTTTTCTGCACTTTCTTAACAACTTATAGGCTAAGGATTGCATCAAAAAACTTCTTGTTGGGTTGCATATTCTTGCGACATCCAATCCGCGGTGTCCTTAGAATGTATGGAACTTCTCCTTCATTCTCTCAACTAGAGCCTTTTCATTATTTTTGTCGAAAAATAATAGAGAGGGGTCCTCCCCCTACGATGGAAGACCGGTAATGTGCATGATCAAATATATATCAATGGACACTGGCCTGTTGAGCGACATGTAGCCCCTGTGCAAGCAACTTAACAACATTTTTACACAAGCATTAATATATGGGCTCCTCCCAAAGTGTGGTATGTCGAACGTGTTTAGAAGACCTACTTTCTACAACCTCATATACCACACTTGTGGTTCTATGACTATCATCTGAGTCTCAAAACTAATGTGTTTCTTCAAGAGCCCATTGGGAACTAACTCTGGAAAATTCTTCTCATATTTAATGTCATGGTCGACATACTTTAAAGTGGGTATCAGACCTAACATGTCCCCTTCCACAATCACTCCCTATGGAATCTCTAGTTCCATAAGTGGGTACTTTGCATCTTTCTATAGGTTGACCTATTTTTCAGATGGATTTCTCGGTGGTATGTAGTCTCTGTGGAATCTCAATGCCAAGGAGGATGCCTCTATGGTTTCTTCAACTACAATTGTCGTAACTGGTTGACTGGTCTGTTTCTTCGGTATTGACGCTAAAACCATTTCTACCTTATGTGGTGCCATCTTCCTCTATGATTGTTCTCTATGTCAAACTAGGCTCTATAACTCAGCTCTGAAACTTGGCTTTAAAACTCGACTTTGCAACTTAGCTCTACAACTCAACTCTTTATGCAAATTCTAATTGAAAATAGCCTTCCCCTGTCGACCCTTTGCTCGTTTTTATACTTCATTACTAGTTGTTAACTTCCTTTCATGCTTAAAATTTCTGTCTAATCCACTAGTTCCTTGCATTCATTACCTGCCTTAATGTTGCATTAACTCCGTATCTTCGGTGAATTATCCATTAGATTCTGTAATCTATCAAAATATTCTTTCCAACCTGCATTTATTGTTATGCGAAGCTACTACTTCGTTGTTATGGTATCTCTTTATTGTACTTCCCATCATGGATTGTCTTAAATTCTCTTAATTGTTATCTGCACGATCTCTTCACTCTACGTGACATTTTCTCTCTACCTGATATTGCTTCTTTTGTTTGTGTGATATTCTTCCTTCTCCTTTCTCTTCTGCAAAATTTTCCTACCTGGACTCGTCAATTATCAGTTTCTTCCCTAAACCATTTCCTTGCTTTTTCTTTCTTTTTATACCTTTTATTTCTACAGTACACTATGATACAAGTTATCTTGTGCAATTTGGCTAGTGTGCGGAAGGGTGAAAATCCCTTTACAGTTTCAGTCAACTCCCATTCACTAGTCGTTCCACGACTTGTCCATCCAATTGTTCCATTTGAACAACACCTGCTTCTGTTACATGTATGATCATGCATGGCCCTAGCCAATGTGTCCTAAACTTTCCAGAGTGCTATAATAACTTACTGTCATAGAGCAGTACTAGATCTAATGTATGAAACCTCGTATTCTTGGTGTGTTTGTCTAGCCAAGCCTTTTCACGTTCCTTATGTACTTTCTGATGGAACCCTGCAACAAATCAGTCTTCCTCTAATATCATTATATGTGATAGTCTTTCTTCTATTATGCCAGAATCCATAAGGTATGTCATCGCAACAATGCGCAAAATTGGTACAAGAAACTCCATGGACATGAATGCTTCTCGACCATACACTAATCGAAAGGGTGTATGACCTGTCATCTTCTTGTATGTAATTCTATAAGCCCATAGAACTACAAGAATCCTCAAGTCCCAGTCATCCCATCCTAAATTAAAAACCTTTGTTAATGCATTCTCTAGAAGGCATCCACAGTTCCATTAGCTTGAGGGTGATATGGAGTACTCTTTTGAAGCTAAATTTGGAACTATTCTGTCAATGCTACAATTGTATTATTCAAAAAGTGAGTCCCCTGATCACTCATAAGTACTTTAGGAAACCTAATCTATGTTCTCAAATACGAACCGCATAGTTTTCTCCACGTTGCAATCTGTAACTGGTTCTGCCTCTTCCCATCTTGTCAAGTAGTATGTCACGATAATTATGTACATGGATCATGTTCTCGTCATTGGTGGATTAATTGGTTTGAAAAAATCCACTGCACATTTATCAAATGCTTGCAAGGTGACTTGTGGATTAGAAGACATCTCACCCCTTCATGACGACCTTCCTACTCTCTAACAAACATCACAGTTATGAAAATATTCCTTAGCGTCCTTGTGGAGGGTGGGCCACCATATCCTTGCATGCAAGATATTTTGCATCATTGCCTTTCTTGTGTAATCACCTCTTGCAATTCCATCACACACCTCTGCTAGGATCATTGGTCTTTCGTGTTCTAATACACATCATCGCAGTACCCCATTTATGCCTAACTTATATAAGTTTTCTGCGACCAACTGATAATCCACTTCTTTAACCACTAATCGCTTCTTTTGCACTACTGTAATGTTGGATGGAGCGATTCTTGTACTAAAAAAATGGACAATTTCTACAAAGTGGTCATCTACCATTTGAATTGATAATAAATACAAATCTGGTAAACTATCGTCTAAGTTCCCTGCATCTTCTCCTATCAGTATTCATGACAGATGGTCTGATCCTGCATTCAGTTTCCCTAGCTTCACAATAACTTCAAATTCATACTCCTAGAACAACAATAACCATCTGTATATTCTCCCCCCCCCCAAAACTGGCTTATTCACTAGGCATCTCAGTGAAGAGTGGTGTGTATACATATTAAAATGGGACCCCAAAAAGTAGTGTTTGAACTTCTTCAAGGCATAAACCATGGAAAAAACTTCCCTTTCTGTCATCGTGCAATTCTTCTCAACAGTAGTTAGCTTCCTGCTAGCAAAGACAATTGGATGGTCTATCTCTCCCTCTCCTGGATGGGCTAACATTGCATCGAGAGCTGTCGATGATGCATCCACATGAACGTGAAACTATTTCTTCCAATCCAGGAACACCAGAATGGGAACAATTACAAAATTATACTTAAATATGTCCAAACCCTACTGAAAATCTTCATTCCACTGAAACATAGCTTCTTTCTTTAATAACTTTTACATCAAAGTTGTAATCTACGCATAGCCTTCAATAAATTTTCTGTAATATCCTGTATTACCTAACATTGTTCTCAATTGTTTTACTGATTGGGTGGTGGTAAATTAACAATCATTGCTATCTTGGCATGATCAACCAACAAACCTTGCTTGCATACCACATGAACACAAAATATCCCAAACGATGCAAAAAAAATACATTTCTTCAAATTTAATGATATTTGATATTGTCTACATCTATTGAGCATCAACCATAGAATTTCTATGTGATACTTTAATAAGCTAAACATAGTTCAATCATATAAGTACACTTCAAACAAAGTTATTGACTTAATGAGAACTGTGACCTCAAATTGAGAACTCTGGCCCAAAACCCCCATATTTTTGCATAAAAAACATGAAAATCATGAAACTTATGAATAAATTCCTTAAAGGTTGTGACAAATACTCTAGAAAAATCAGTAGGTGCATTCTTTAACCCAAACAAAATCATTGTGTACTAGAAGCTTCCCCATTCTGTTGCAAATGTTGTTTTATGTCTGTCTTCTAGAACAATCTTTATCCGGTGATATCCTGAAAAGTCTTCAGTGAACGAGTAGGCCTACTTCCCTCCTATGTTTTCTAACACCTTGTCTGTAAAGGGGGTCAAAAAAGGGTCATGTAAACATGCATCATTCAATTTCCTTAGGTCTATGCAAATTCTAATACCCCCTGTTTTCTTATCTTGAACTACCATTGGACTTATCCATTTAGACTCTACGATGGGATCAATGATAATAGCTTCTATCATTATGTCAAGCTCTACTTTCACTTTTTCCTTGTAGTTTAGATTCAATATGTAAGGTCCCTGTCCTACTAGCTTAGCGTCTGGTTTTAATGGGATCTTCATCTCGCCTAATTCTCAAGCTATCCCCTTCATCTCTGAAAAAGTTGTCGGAAAGAGATCTTGATACTTGTGCAATAGGTCTGCAATCTTTTCAATAGTCTCATCATTCCAATAGTCATCAATATTAAAAAACTTTGGTTTCTCTTTCATGCCAATATTCACTTTTCATTCTCTTAATGGATTCACATATGCATCAGATTCGAGTTCTGGGCCTAATACTGCACGCTCCCCTTCAATATCTGGTACTTAAACATTTATGGGATCTTCTTCCTCTTGATCTTCTTCAGTAACATTGTAACATTCCAGTAGTTCATGGATTGTTGCATATTCTCTGTGTGCACTACACGCATGTACTATTTTTATCTGATCTTCTTCCATAAAAATATTACTTCTAATGACTTGTAGAGTTGCATCTATTATAGGTGACTCAACTTCAAAACTAAATCTTACCTTGAAATTCTGGGTGAGCTCTTCCTAATCTATTGTCCCTGTGTGCACTTCTAGTTTGAGATACCAGTTCTTAGGAACCGTCTCAAGTGTATGAATGAACTTGTGCATCCATTCCTTCTTTGGCATCTGTCTCCAAGTTGTCATACACTACGCAACATGATCTGACATACTACTCATCCCTGTATACTTGTGAATAATTTCTTATGTTCCAAATCTGATCTGCATTAGCCTTTTATAGTGTTTCCAATCCCTTATTCCTTCCTCATGTGTAGCCCACCATCTCGTTGGGGTTTCTCTTAGTGCGATGTCTAATGCTAACAATATTTTTTTTTTCGGGTATATACAAATCAAATTATTTTACAAAAGAACTTACGTAAGTTAATTCATCAAACCTTGGCATATCACACACCTTTGTTTCGATCCAGCGCAAAGAGTGAGTAATGCAAGCACGTCGTCTAGTCGGTACTTTGTGCAAATTGTGCTTCCAATTTTCAAGTCCTTCCTCTGAATCAGATGCACAAGAGTTAATGCTTCTCCAACTAAGTGCACAGTTTGTAGTAGGATGATGTAGTCATCCACGTGTGCGGTCATATTATACAATTTATCAATTTCTTTTCTTACGGGTTCTACATACCTTCTTGCTTCTATAGGGTCTAATGGTGCAATAACCTTTAAGTCTCCTCCTTCAAAAATAATTTCTTTCTTCTTCAAATTAATAATCTTCTGGTTGTCAAAGGCCCAATCGAGTTCGAGAAATGATGGATACGGTTGGATGATATCCAAGATCTTAATGACCTCAAAGCCGGCTATGCTGCACAATACTCCATCTATTTTAATAGGTACTCCTACCAGTCTCCCTATCAAAATTATCTTATGCTCGTTTTCCAACCTCAATTGAAAAATTGACCAAACTAACTTCGGTTTCCCCATCATTTACATCCGATCCTAAGTCCAAAATGACATTATCGATGTCATATTCTCCTACCTACACACTCAATCTGAATTCTTTGTTTGTCCTCTTCTTGCACAATATTTGGTTTACTGCTCTTTGTGTCGTAGGTACTCCTCTTTCTTAAGTGCAATGATCGGTCATCTCATGCAATGCGTTTAATGTTGCTTCATCCTTCATCAACTCTAAATAACTCTTTATTAAATCTTTTAAAGTATTTACCTTCTCGATTGAATTTTCTGGAATGGTGCGATCATAAACTGATGACATATCATATACTGGTGGTGATTTTGATGTTGATACTATCTAATATGGTCCTAGTATTTATTTCCTGGCTTGTTGATATGTCTCTTTCTCTTTCTATGGATTAAATCCTGGCATATGCTCAACCACTTTCCTTATCCATTTCTTGACCCCCTTTCCATTTTTCGTCGAATCTTCTCCATTTCTCGTTCCATCTTCGGTTTGTGCACTCTTCTTCCTACTCCCTTCTCTTCTGCAAAATTTTCCTGCTTGGACTCATCAACTATTAGTTTCTTCCCTAAACCATTTCCTTTCTTTTTATTTATTTTTATACCTTTTATTTCTATAGTACACTATGATACAAGTTAGCTTGTGCAATTCGGCTAGTGCGTGGAAAGGCGCCCATCCCTCTACAGTTTCAACCGACTCCCATTCACTAGTCATTCCACGACTTGTCCATCTAATTGTTCCAGCTGAACAACACCTGATTCTGTTACATGTCTGATCACGTATGGCCCTAGCCAGTGTGTCCTAAAATTTCCAGGGTGCTATAATAACTTACTGTCATAGAGAAGTATTAGATCTCATTTCTATAACTTCTTCTTCTTGATGTGTCTGTCATGCCAAGACTTTTCACGTTCCTTATGTACTTTCTAATGGAACCCTGCAACAAATCAGTCTTCCTCTAATATAAATTTCTGTGATAGTATTTCTTTTATTGCGCCAGAATCCATAAGTTCTGTCATCACAACAATGCATGGACTTGGTACAAGAAACTCCATGGACATGAATGCTTCCTGACCATCCACTAATCGAAAGGGTGTATGACCTATTATCTTCTTGCATGTAGTTCTATAAGCCCATAGAACTACAGGAATCCTCAAGTCCCAGTCATCCTGTTGTACATTACAAACCTTTGTTAATGCATTCTCTAGAAGGGATCCACAATTCCATTAGCTTGAGGGTGATATGAAGTTCTCTTTCGATGCTAAATTTGGAACTCTTATGTCAATGTTGCAATTGTCTTGTTCAAAACGTGAGTCCCCTGATCACTCATAAGTAATTTAGGACACCTATGCCTTGTAACTATGTTCTCAAATAAGAACCGCATAGATGTCTTCGCACTGCAATCTATAACTGGTTCTACCTATGCCCATCTTTTCAAGTAGTATGTCACGATAATTATGTACATGGAGCATGTTCTCCTTGCCGGTGGATTAATTGGTCTAAAAAATCCATTGCACATTTATCAAATGCTTGCAAGGTGACTTGCGGATTCAAGGACATCTCATCCCTTGGAAATGAACTTCCTACTCTCTAACAAACATCACAGTTATGACAATATTCCTTAGCGTCCTTGTGGAGGGTGGGCCACCATAGCCCTGCGTGCAAGATATTCTGCATCATTTCCTTTCCTATGTAATGACCTCCTATAATTCCATCACGCAACTATTCTAGGATCATTGGTCTTTCGTATTCTAATACTCGTTGTAGTACCCTATCTATTCCTAACTTATATAAGTTTTCTGTGATCAACTCATCATTCATTGCTTTAACCACTAATCACTTCTTTTGAGCTACTGTCATGTCGGATGGAGTGATTCATGTACTAAAAAAATGTACATTTTCTACAAATTTTTCGTGTACCTTTTGATTTGATAATAAATGCACATCTGGTAAACTATTTTCTAAGTTCCTTACATCTTCTCTTGTTAGTATTCACGACAGATGCTTTGGTCCTGCATTCAGTTTCCCTGGCTTCAAAATAAATTCAAATTCATACTCTTGGAACAACAATAACCACATGTAGATTCTCCCCCCTAACAATGGCTTGTTCACTAGGTATCTCAGTGAAGAGTGGTTTGTATACATATTGAAATGGGACCCCAACAAGTAGTGTCTGAACTTCTTCAAGGCATAAAACATGGCCAAACCTTCCCTCTCTGTCGTCATGTAATTCTTCTCAAGAGTCGTCAACTTCCTGCTAGCAAAGACAATTGGATGGTCTATCTCTCCCTCTCATGGATGGGCTAGCACTGCACCAAGAGGTATCGATGATGCATCCACATGAACGTGAAACTCTTTCTTCCAATCTAGGAACACCAAAATGGGAACAATTATGAATTTCTACTTCAATATGTCCAGACCCTGCTGAAAATATTCATTCCACTGAAACATACGTTCTTTCTTTAATAAATTTTACATCGGAGTTGTAATCTGTGCATAGCCTTTAATAAAGTTTTTGTAATATCTTGTATTAACCGACGTTGTTCTCAATTGTTTTACTGATTTAGGTGGTGGTAAATTAACAATCACTTCTATCTTGGCATGATCAACCAACAAACCTTTCTTGCATACCACACGACCAAACTATATCCCAAACGATGCACAAAAAATACATTTCTTCAAATTTAATGATATTTGATATTGTCTACATCTATTGAGCATCAACCATAGAGTTTCTATGTGATACTTTAATAAGATAAACAAATTTCACTCATATAATTACAATTCAAACAAAGTTATTGACTTAACGAGAACTGTGACCTCAAACTAAGAACTCTGGCCCCAAAACCCCATATTTTTGCATAAAAAACATGAAAATCGGGAAACTTATGAATAAATTCCTTAAAAGTTGTGACAACTACTCTAGAAAAAACAATAGGTGTATTATTTAACCCAAACGAAATCATGGTGTACTAGAAGCTTCCCCATTTTGTCACAATTTTTTTTTTTTTTATGTTTGTCTTCTAGAACAACCTTTATCTGGTGATATCCTGAAAAGTCGCCAGTGAATGAGTAGGCCTCCTTCCCTCCTATGTTTTCTAACACCTTGTCTATAAAGGGGGTCAAAAAAGGGTCATGTAAACATGCATTGTTCAATTTCCTTAGGTCTATGCAAATTCTGATACCCCCTGTTTTCTTATCTTGAACTACCATTGGACTTATCCATTCAGACTCTACGACAGTCTCAATGATACTAGATTCTATCATTATGTCAAGATCCACTTTCACTTTTTCCTTGTACTTCAGATTCAATATGTAAGGTCCTTGTCCTACTGGCTTAGCATCTGGTTTAATGGGATCTTCATCTCGCCTAATACTCCAACTATCCCCTTCATCTTTGATTTTTTTTTCGGAAAGAGATATTGATACTTGTGCAATAGGTCTACAATCTTTTCAACAGTCTCATCATTCCAATAGTCACCAATATTCACAAACTTTGGTTTCTCTTTCGTGCCAATATTCACTTTTCACACTCTTAATGGATTCACATACGCATCATATTCGAGTTCTGGGCCTAATATGGTACACTCCCCTTCAGTCTTTGGTACTTAAACATTTATGGGATCTTATTCCTCTTGATATTCTTCAATAACATTGTAACTTTCCATTAGTTCATGGATTGTTGCAGATTCTCTATGCACACTACACACATGTACTATTTTTATCTGATCTTCTTCCATAAAAACATTACTTCTAATGACATGCAGAGTTGCATCTACTATAGGTGACTTGGCTTCAAAACTAAATCTTACCTTGAAATTCTAGGTGAGCTCTTCCCAATATGTTGTCCCTTTGTGCACTTCTAGTTTGAAATACCAGTTCTTAGGAACCATCTCAAGTGTATGAATGAAATTGTGCATCCATTCCTTCTTTGGCATCTATCTCCAAGTTGTCATACACTGTGCAAAATGATCTGACATACTTCTCATACCTCTATACTTGTGAATAATTTCTTTTGTTCCAAATCTGATTTGCATCAACGTTTTACAGTGTTTCCAATCCCTTATTCCTTCCTCATGTATATCCCACCATCTCTCTGGGGTTTCTCTCAGTGGGACGTCTAATGCCAACAATATTTGTTGTTTGGGTATCTACAAATCAAAGTCTTTTACAAAAGAACTTACATAAGTTAATTCATCAAACCTTGGTCTATCACACGCCTCTGTTCTGATTTGGTGCAAAGAGTGAGTAATGTGAGCACATCGTCTAGTCAGTACTTCGTGCAACTTGTGCTGCCAATGTTCAAGTCCTTCCTCTAAATTTGATGCACAAGAGCTAGTGCTTCTCCAACTAAGCGCACCATCTATAGTAGGATTTATGTAGTCATCCATGCATGCGGTCATATTATACAAGTTATCAATTTATTTTCTTATGGGTTCCACATACCTTCTTGCTTCTATAGGGTCTAATGGTGCAATAACCTTTAAGTCTCCTCCTTCAAAAATAATTTCTTTCTTCTTCAAATTAATAATCTCCTGGTTGTCAAAGGCCCAATCGATTTCAAGAAATGATGGATACGGTTGGATGATATCCAAGATCTTAATGACCTCAAATCTGGCTATGTTGCACAATACTCCATCTATGTTAATAGGTACTCCTACTAGTCTCCCTATCAAAATTATCTTATGCTCATTTTCCAACCTCAACTGAACAATTGACCAAACTAACTTCGGTTTCCCCATCATTTCCCACGTCTGTCTTGGAAGAACATTTACATCTGATCCTAAGTCCAAAATGACATTATCCATGTCATAATCTCCTACCCGCACACTCAATATGAATTCTTTGTTTGTCCACTTCTTGCACAATACTTGGTTTACTGCTCTCTGTGTCGTAGGTACTCCTCTTTCTTGGGTGCAATGATCGGTCATCTCATGTAGTGTGTTCAATGTTGCTTCATCCTTCATCAACTCTAAACAAATCTTTATAAAATCATTTAAAGTATTTACCTTCTCAATTGATTTTTCTGGAATGGTGCGATCATAGACTAACGACATATCATATACTAGTGGTGATTTTGATGTTGATACTATCTAATCTGGTCCTAGTATTTCTTTCTTGGCTTGGTGATATGTCTCTTGCTATTTCTATGGATTAAATGTTGGCATATGCTCAACCTCTTTCCTTATCCATTGCTTGACCCCCTTTCCTTTTTTCGTCACATCTACTCCATTTCTCATTCCATCCTGCCTAACAACTGCTACTCTCGGCTAATCATCACATTCCTTGGCTACTATCATCTGTATATTCTGATTCTTGTTCTGGTTTTGATCACCTCTTTCCTGCCATTTCTCTATTAGTTTATTTCAATATACTGTCGGATGGTCTAATTCTCTGTAGTACGTGCATGTCATGCAAGGATTCAGGTAGTCTCTTGCTAAATGTCTCAGTTAATTGAAATTATAACAAATGATTGGTCCTCTTCCTCCTCGAACAAATCCTACTTGTCCTCGACCTTTGCCAAATCCTCCTCATCCACCCTGGTTAAATCCTCTCAGAGTATTATACTGTGGAACTCCCCCATTTGCTGTGGAGTTTTATTCTTGGATTATGTATGCATCTGAAGTGTACTCTCTCATTAAGTCAAATGTGCAACAATATTTCTCATCGTGTCCTACAAACTTGAAAAAATTACAGAAAAAATTCCTGGGCGTACGCTGGTACTTTTGCAATAATGGACAAGCAGTCAGAATATGTCCCCATGTCTTGCATATTTCACAATATCCCACTCCTCCTTCCAATGGGTTTGGTGCTCCTGTAGCCATATACTACGCAAATGTTGGTCATTCTTCCTTACGAGTGCCTTCTATATTACATGTAATACACCAAACTTGTTCATTCTTTTCATTTTCCTCTTTTATCTCTGACAACTGAATCCTTAGTGAAACTAACTGTGACTGAACCTGTGCCATTCCTGCACCATCTCCTATAGGAGATGCTTCTAACTTCATCACAATTTCTAATGCCTTTGGCTGCGACGCAACCTTCTGTTGTGTCAATGGACAACATATGTGTGGAAACAAGCCTACAATAAACCATTCTCTACGTTGTTCATTAGATATCTGAAATTTTAACCTACCCATCACATATTTAAACCTATGCTCGTAATCCCAAACTATCTCATTTTGTGCTTGCTTGATTTCTTTCAGCTCTGTGAGATACTGCGACTCGGATTTCAGTGTCCAAAATTCCTTTAACAACACTTGTCCCATCTCTGCCAATGTCCTAGACTGTCCTGCCAGTGTATTAATGTTAAGGTCCTAACCTGCACATAGGTAGATCAATGTATTCGGATGCTATCATTTCGTTTCTGTTCTACATATTTTATATATCTGGTATCTTGCAATTAATTTGATACTTCATCTACCATAACAGTGCACAACCTCTGAACATTGTGGCTAACTCTGTAATCTTTGTTGCCTCATCCTAGAAATTCTTCATAGTCCATCTTGTGTCGCATACACACATATGTTTCTCTGGGTCTTCCGACCCCTCTCGCTGGAATTATGGCATTCTCAACGTATGATCTATTCCTTCCATTGTATATTTGTAGTACTTACCTTCAGTGATGTAGACTGAATCTTGTTCGCTGAGCTACTTCCACTATTCTGACTTCCTCCACTAACTACAATTGCTCTCGACATAGTTCTATTTTCTTCTTCAGATATTGATGATGCACATGAGGTCGTGGGTTTGACATAGATTCTGATATGAGATGGAATTCCTTCTTTTGTTGGATTGTACTGAGGATCCTTTTCTTTCTCTTTCCTTTGTCTATACAGTGTGATCTGAAGTACTGCGTAGGAGTCTTTTTTCTCAAACACTCTATGTTGCTCTTCTCTCTTAGCCACAATCTCCTTCTTACTGTACCTAAACCTTTTCCCACATTGCAATACTCCAATATCTATGTCTAAATCACTCTCCTCCTCTCTCGACATCCTCAGTCCATCTAATCCTTATTCATCATTTTCATTTCTCTCAGACCATCCTCTGGTCCTCCCCCAGTCCCCCTATGTGCGTGAAGGCGCTTAACAATTGGATTCCATATTCATGAAATTCTTGTCGCACAACAACACATTTATCCAGGTGGACAGTGCGCTCAAATATCTTACACGTGAACCCTTGAAAAATTCCCTCTCTATGACACTATAAGACTAGGTACAATCTATTGAAAACTATGTAATCTAACCCCCCAGTACTTTATTCAACCAAAAATCAACTACACGAGAAACCTTATTATTTATTGTATTCAAACGTATGGTTAATTCAGGGGTCCAATTTCTCGAAGCCTCAACTCGATATCTTCCAACATTCTCCATTGGCCTTTCTAACCATTCATTCAAAATTATCAGAAATTCACCAAATAAGATTTCATGAAGCGTAGTGAACACATACCTTTGCAACCATTGTTCTTCGTTGAGTCGTGGCTTCCTATTATGTTCTTTGGAAAATTCTCGCCGCCTCCTCTCTATCCATTCTATGATTTCTTCCTTATTCATCCTCTAAAATATTCCCCTCAATTACAAATCTCAGTCTTTGCAACATAACCATTTGTTGGCACACACTGGGTATACCCTGGGTTAATCATCAAAATACCAACAAAATTCTTAGACAGTGTCCCTTTCGGCATCACCTGCAAGCAAGTGAAGTCTCACTCGAGGCATCTAGAGGGGCTGTAGGAGTCAAGGTTTTGCATTGATGAGGGGAAGTGAGGCATTTAACATGTTCTTACTAGCCATCTACTCATGTGCATAGTTTCCATTAGTTAACAATTACTTATCACGCGACATACTCTATGTGCGACATTGCTTGACTTGAAATTCATTCATTCACCAGTTACTTCAGTGCGTGACATTACAACATCATATATGAATAACACATTCAACATAATTAAGCATTTATCATCATTGCA